>SDVV010016276.1:0-14293 GCA_016164225.1 Gammarus roeselii
GGCGTCAACAGCACATGCAAGCCAACAAGAGGCGTCAACAGCACATGCAAGCCAACAAGAGGCGTCAACAGCACATGCAAGCCAACAAGAGGCGTCAAGAGCACATGCAAGCCAACAAGAGGCGTCAACAGCACATGCAAGCCAACAAGAGGCGTCAACAGCACATGCAAGCCAACAAGAGGCGTCAACAGCACATGCGAGCCAACAAGAGGCGTCAACAGCACATGCGAGCCAAAGGGAGGCGTTAATAGCACGTGCGAGCCTGTGGCGTGGTCAATCTCTACTGGGAGTCCGACGCCGCATTTGATCCCTCAATCAACCACGGACCCCAACATCGTGCTGGGTCGAGGCAATCCCGATCCCTCAGAACAAGATTTAATATATTAAAATTCCGCCCCGATAGAGTTCATCATACAAGTTTTCCGTATTTAACCACACCGCCTTGATGTCTTGTTCTTCCAAAAGTATCTAATGTATCCCCGATACGTTGTATCCGCAATCGATACAGTTATTCATTATCCAGGCGTACGAGCCATGGGTGTAGTGGCGGGCTTGGAGGGTGCGATGCGGGCAGGATGCCGTATCCGCTCAACGCCTCGAGCCGGAGGTGCTGCTTGCGCTATCGTTTTTCCGTCCTCTCCAATGAGGTCAACAGGATAGGCCGGGTTGCATGCACTGCTGCCCAGGAGGGACAAGGAGGAACACGTGGTTATCCCCGGCGATCGACGCTTCGAGCCGCCGCCAGTTGATAATGAAGTTTCATGTCTTATGTTTAAAAATTTATTTATTTCCTAAAAACTGAAATTTCATTGCCAGACGATGGAAATAAATGATATGATAATAATAACAATAATAATAATAATTTTAATAATAAAAAGGATAACGTTATGTTTTTTTTCCGTTAGAAAGATTAGTGCTGAAGAATATTAATATTTTGTTAGTTACGCTTTGTTTATGAGTTGAGAGGATGTTGGCCATAAACCTTTGCTTTACTTGCTCCCGGATATGTGTGTCACTTGATCAGTACTAAGGAGTGGTCAGGGACTTTCTATCGCACCATTGCTGACGTGAATGCCTGACGTCACGCTTGACGGGACCCGGGGACTCTATAAGGGAGCGACGCATGTCTCGAGAAACTCTTTTTGGGGAAACCATCGAGACCTCAACAGTGACCATGTAAGGCCACAACGAAAGGCTATATGCCTCGTCTCTACCGCAACCACTTTGATATAAGTTGAAACTGCCATCTCGCTGCCAGCAAAGTTATAGTCAAGACCCCCGTTAGTGAAATACTGAAAATTCGTTCGCAACAAGCCGACAAGAACGCTCGCTAGTCTCAGCCAAAGAAGACGACCCTGAGAAGATGAAGACAGACGCTAGTTTCAGCCAAAGAAGACGACCCTGAGAAGATGAAGGCAGACGCTAGTCTCTGCCAAAGAAGACTACCCTGAGAGGATGAAGGCAGAATGGTCAAGGTTCGTGACTACCTTGGAACACCGTTGGACCCTGGGACTGGCAAGGAGAGTTGCCCTGAACCTTCGGCGCCTCGAACCACCCCCGTCTTCCCAGCCTAGTCACTTCGCCCACACTCCGGAACGATTAGAAACATCCCGCAGAGCGCGCCACATGTCTGATCTATGAAGCTTATAATAATGTACCCGCTATGTTGGAAGTAGTTATAACCCTGAGTGAGCTCATATTGTTGATAGGTTGCGTATTATTTTGTATGAGTTGATAGATAGATAATTTTAGTCAAAGTGCAGTGTGTATTATGATATTTGTGACTAGTTGTTTCAGGATCGCATTGATTTTAAATAAACCTCCGAGTAGTAGCCCGTCATCGGTAGTCTGAAGCCAGCCTCCGTTGTATCCCTGTTAGATTTATAATACAGTGTTGTATATGTTTTAAATATCTTTAATATCCCTCAACGCTAAGGAAGTCGTACTGGAGTAGAATAGGTTCAGAATAGTGGGGTATTTACCCCACGTGACTCCCGTGACACGCACAGAGGGCGTAGCAGGCTCGTGTCAACGGAGGTTGCCCTCCCGACCCCGACTTGTCACTAAGCGAACTCGTGCCGTCCTTTCCGTTCGGTCGTAGAGTAATAAGAGGACCCTCTATCAGACGGGGCCCTCGCGTAATTACTTTACAGTAGGTATCTCGGGAAGCGGTACAAGCCAACGGAAGGCGCCTACCGCACATGCAAGCCAACCGGAGGCGTCATGACTGCATGAAAGCCAACAAGAGGCGTCAAAAGCACGATAGAGACAACAAGAGGCGTCATCGGCACACGCGAGCCAGCAGGAGACGTCAACAGCACATGCGAGCCAATGTGAGGCGTCAACAGCACATGCGAGCCAATGTGAGGCATCAACAGCACATGCGAGCCAATGTGAGGCGTCAACAGCACATGCGAGCCAATGTGAGGCGTCAACAGCACATGCGAGCCAATGTGAGGCGTCAACAGCACATGCGAGCCAATGTGAGGCGTCAACAGCACATGCAAATATCAGTCGAGAGAACCCTGAACCCAATGATCAAAACTGACTACGACAAGAGCCTCTCGTCTGTTAGGAGTGGCCGAGCTAACAGATGGTACGTTTACTCGAGTTATGAAAAGGGACACTAGTAGCAGAAAGGTCACTCCACTTCGATAAATAACTGATTTCACACGCTGACCAAACAATTGGCACTCGTCTTGACCAGCGCGGTGCTGGAATGTGTGTCTTGTCCAGCGCATCGCTGGAAAAGTGTGTCTTGTCCAGCGTGCTCCTAGAAGAGTGTGTCTTGTCCAGCGTGCTCCTAGAAGAGTGTGTCTTGTCCAGCGTGCTCCTAGAAGAGTGTGTCTTGTCCGGCGCGGCGCTGGAAAAGTGTGTCTTGTCCAGCGTGCTCCTAGAAGAGTGTGTCTTGTCCGGCGCGGCGCTGGAAGAGTGTGTCTTGTCCAGCGTGCTCCTAGAAGAGTGTGTCTTGTCCGGAGCGGCGCTGGAAAAGTGTGTCTTGTCCAGCGTGCTCCTAGAAGAGTGTGTCTTGTCCGGCGAGGCGCTAGAAGAGTGTGTCTTGTCCAGCGTGCTCCTAGAAGAGTGTGTCTTGTCCAGCGTGCTCCTAGAAGAGTGTGTCTTGTCCAGCGTGCTCCTAGAAGAGTGTGTCTTGTCCGGCGCGGCGCTGGAAGAGTGTGTCTTGTCCGGCGCGGCGCTGGAAAAGTGTGTCTTGTCCAGCAAGCTCCTGGAAGAGTGTGTCTTGTTTAATGCAACGTGCGAGGTCCTGAGTTTTGAGCCCAACTGTTCCATCACTTTGCCACCATCGCTACTTCTCTCTATGGTATTGTACGATTTGCTATCATCACAAACAAACAATAGCGTCTATAACTATTGCGCTTCCTTCGCCGCCAACCATCGCACCGTATCGCCAATATCCCATCTCTAATGGCCTTCGGCCATTGCAGGGTCGCCATTGACGCCATACCGCTCTTAATTATATGCTTCATAGGCTCACGCCAGCCCACCTACTTTACGGGGCCCTTAATTACCAATGCTAATTTATTGAGTAAAAAATGCTGTGAGTATCCAAAAGCTAGAAAATACTCCGCCTCTGGGACAAAAATTATAATTTTAACCGGCAGTAAAAATGGCGGAAGAAAATGGCGCGGGTCACACGGTGCGACTTTAACCGCCGGCGTCTGTTAGCCGATGGAGATGCGTTCGGGAGCATAAGAAGTGGTTGCAAAACACCGGAGCTTCAACGTGTAGTCACTGGGTGCTCCCCCGTATGGCACGATGATCCGTTGATTCTGTACAGCTTCGCGCACGAAGTCAAGTTAAAGTTCACAATTAATACGCAAAGAGGAGAGCGAGTTCAATAACAAAGAAGATTCAAACCTCGTAAGTTCCACAGGACTTCGTATAGTCCGGTATGTTTTCCGGAAGCGATCAGTTTTTTTCGGTGTTCTGTTTCTGTGAGCAGGCGTTGTAGGTTGCACGGGTGTCTTAGAAAGGCTTGTCGGGCTGCTGCGAGTGCGTCACAATCCATAATTAAGTGTTTCACACTGATTGCCACTCGGTGGCAGCATGGGCATGGTGGTGCGTCCGGTTCCATGTCTACGTCCATTAGGTGATTGTGGGTTATCCACGTTTGTCCCGTACATAGACTGTCAATGAACACTTGGTCTCCCCTATTAGAAAACATGGCGTTCCACTCTCCCACGGATGGTTCAACTGCAAGCAATTTTTTGTCCACTCAGTTGCCAAGAGTCGCTCCATCAGGACGTTATACGTGAGTTGATGACTGGGAACCAGGCTTGGTCATGTATGGAGATGAATTGTTCCTGCTGGGTAGACATCAGTTTAGCGAGGGAATCTGCGCGCTCGTTTCCTCTTATCCACACGTGTCCAGGGATCCAGCAGTACTCGACCGTTTGGCGCCTCTCGGACATCGTGAATAGGTCGTGTTGCATTTTTCTAAGGGCAGGATGATCAAGTGCAGAGTTTTCAGCTGGGTGAGAACACTCAACTGTCTGAAAATATAACATATTTGGGGAGGCGTTCACTTTTTGTAATGGAGATGGCCAATTCAAGTGTGTGCAGCTCTGCAAAAAATACAGAGGCCTCTTGGAGTAAGGGGGCCGAACGTGAGGTCCCTTCGCTAACGGCGGCAGCTCCCACTCCGTCCGATGTTTTGGAGCCGTCAGGGTATATATGGCGGTGCTCAGAGTACTGTTCATCAAGTAGTCGCAAGAATTCTCGGCGGCACGGGTTGGTTGGTGTTTTTGCTTTGGAGTACGTTTGAAAATCTAGGTTGACCAGCGGTGGGCTGATCATCCACGTTGGTGTGTTGATTTGAAGAATTTGTAGGAGAATGAAGGCTTGATTGCTTTGCGACTGATGTTCAGCGAGGTCAGTAAGTTGTCCTACGTAGAGAAAAGGGTGGGCATATGTTCTTCTTAGCCGCAAAGAGACGTTTATCAAGAATGTTGGTGACGTCACTGAGTGCTGGACTATTGATGTAGCTCCTTGTCTTGAAATAGTACTGTAGTGGAGAGTTTGTCTCTCCGGAGCGGAAAAGGAAGCTCGTTAGCAAGCACGTTCAGGGATTCGATGGGTGTGGAACGGAACGCACCGGTTGTGATACGCAGGGCGTTATTTACGATGATGGGGAGAGGTTCAAGGGTGTTTCTGGCTGCTGAACCGTAAACAATTGCTCCATAGTCAATGCGCGAGCGTATTATTGTTCTGAATAACGTCATGCCGGTGTCCATATCGGCTCCGAGTTTCAAGGATATTACAGAGAGGATAAGTCCGGTTGCCTTTTTGCAGCGAGTCTCCGGGGCTGCAATATGGGGTCGCCATGGGAGTTAAGGGTCCCACATAAGACCCGAGGAATTTTATGGATTCCTCGTATACTAGCGTTAGGGCTGGTATACGATTCCGCTAACCAACGATTCCTCGTTGGTTAGCGTTAGGGCTGGTTTTAGGTGTAAGCCGGGCACGAGAGTAAAGTGCATGCTTTGCGTTCTGGAGGGCGATAATCAGAATCCGTTTGAGGAGGCCCAGTTTCCGACCAGGTTTAGACATTTCTGGAGTTCCTGTTGAATTGTTAAGAGGCTAGGGTGCCTGAAGCTTATTTGTAAGTCGTCCACGTATAGTGATGAAAGCAATCTTCCGTCGCGCGGGAGAATGTCTGTTATCTGGTCGATTTTGAATATAAAAAGTGACACTGAGGACGCTTTCTAGGGGGACGCTAATTTCTTGCGGATAGGATGGTGACAGGGTGTCGCCGACCTTAACCTTGTAGGTGCGTTTTTGCTAGAATTTGTGGATGTAACGTGGCAAGTGGCCTCTCGGCTCTTTGCCGTGAAGATCATTCATGATGCCATATTTCCAGGTAGTATCGTATGCTTTAGCCAAGTCGAAAAATATGGAAATCACGTGTTCCCCTCGGACAAATGCCTATCTTATGTCAGATTCCAGTCTTACGAGGTGGTCCGTCGTCGAGTGGCGCTTGCGGCCGCCACACTGGATGCTGTTCAGGCCTGCATGCATGTCAAGATAGTCGACAAGGCGCGTGTTTATCATTCTTTCCATGGTCTTGCGGAGGACGCTGGTAAGAACAATGGGACGATAGTTATGTGGGTCACCGTGGAATTTCCCGGGTTTAAGTTATGGGATAATCACAGATTTTCCCGCCATTGATCGGGAAAAATGAGTGTGAATACAGAGTGTTGAACGTTTTTAATAAGTGCTCACGGTCGCCATCTGGGAGATTCTTGGTCATGTTGATGAGCACCCAGTCTGTCCTAGGTGAAGTTTCACGTGTCTGGTCTATTGCGCACTGTAGTTCGTGGAGGGAGAAAGGTTTGTTGAAGGCGTCTTCGTTTCTCGAAGTAAAGTCAAGATGGTCACTTTCACGAACGTCCTTTTTCCTTTGGAAAGCAGCCGTATAGTTTTTTGATTTCAAAATCTGGCTAAAAGTTTAGATCGAATTTATTTGCGATTTCCGCGTGGGAAGAAGTTCTACCTTCCTCTGAAAGAATGTTAATAGGTCGCTCGGGTTTTCCCTGGATACGTCCAGTTTTCACGTTTCTTTACCACTCGAAGTTATCAGTATACAGCAGATGCCCCTTTCCATGCTACTCGGTTCTTGGTGGACCGTGCACGTTGGTAGGCATTGTATAGCCTTCCACGCTTATCTCCTGCTTCTTGCACCTCTCGGCACCACCATGGTTCTGGAAAGAAGGTTGAAGGGGCATATTGGGGAATGCTTGCCTCGGCTGCAGCTGGAAACTTTTCGTATAGTTGGGCGACGAGGTCGTGTTCCGGAATGTTTTCGGGGATGATGTCCATATCTCTCCACGCGATTTGTGCTGAGTATTTTACCCAGTTAACTTTCCGGTATATGAATCGAAGTTCTTGTGGGGCAGGGTTTCTTGGTTGGTTGGTAAGAAGCGATATGATGTCTGGGTTATGGTCGCTGTCGTGTGTTGAAGGCAAAACTCCCCAATCGAGTTGGGGTGCCTGAGTGGGGGAGCATGTGGATAAATCGATGGCAGTTTCACTTTCGAGGGTGATTCGGGTGGGTTATCCGTCGTCGAGATGGACCAGGTCAGTGTTTATGGTGTTAGCCATTATCACTCCCCTGGGGTCTGGTAGTTGTTGAAGTCTCCAAGGAGGAGTATTGGCGAGGGCAGTTGGTTTAGCAATTCGGTCATTAGTGCTTCCGATAGGTCAACTCTTCGTGACGAGTAGATGGATACCACTGTTATTGGCCTTGAGACGCATATCTTTGAAGCGATAGCTTGGAGTTCTGTCCTCAGGGGAAGGGGGAGGTGAGGTACGCTTTGGTGGATCATCAGTGACACTCCGCCATGAGCTGTCACGTTGGTGTTGCCTTCGCGGTGATGTATGATGTATTAGGAGATTCTGAAGGTGGCGGTCTCTCGGAAAATGATCTCGTGGAGGCCTATCACCAAAAGTTTATGGGTGGTGATTAAAGATAGTAATTATTCTTTCTTATTTCCGAGTCCCTGACAATTCCACTGAAGTAGTTTGGTGTTCATTTTGAAGGCTGTTCACACTCAGACCTTGACGATCTAGAGTGGTCGCGTGATTTGCTGGAGCTTTTGTGGTGTTTGCCGGGTCGGGAGTGTTCACGGGAGTGTCCGCCTTCGGTGGAAGGCGGTCTGCTACGATTTCTGCGGTCGCGGCTGCGAGTACTTTTGTGGGAAGACGAGGGTTTGTGCTGTTTGTGTTTGCTTCGTGAGCGAGTGCGCTCTTTTTCTGTGGTAGCCTTTTTGATCTGCGTGGATGGTTGTGTGGAGTGCGAGAACAGTCACAGGAAGACACAGGCAAACTTGTTGTGTGGAGCTTGGGTCAAAACAGATGTCTTCAATAATATATACTAACGGTAACTTTTTTTAAACAATATAAAATACATCAGATATCAAAATACAAATACATTATATTGACATCAATCTTTATTATATCAAACTAATTGGTATAAATATTAGTCGAGTTTACCATTTGACATTTAATCAGGTATTAGTCGTCGGACAAAGTTGACTCATACCCTGGGGCCCGATCATAACAGCAGCCTTCATTTAACACAAGCCGCCAAAGCTGCAATCACACACTAACGACAGAACTCTATAGCATGTCTAAGTTCATTTAATCGCTTCATATACCAGGTGTTTGATGATATTTGCGTCAGATATTGCAAATCGTAACACAAACAGGTGCTCGATCATGTATACATGCCTGAACTGGAACACATTTATACAGTAAAGAGTGTCACCATTCCTCAACACTATTGTGCCCAGTCCCCTACACGCATATTCAGAACTGCTCCCCTAACAATTAAAGGCCGGCGGTTAAAGTCTCTCCGTGTGACCCGCGTCAGTCCCTACCAGCACTTTTACTGCCCCTTAAAATGAGCATTTTTGGCGCAAAGACGCCGTAGTTTTCAGCTCCTGGAAACTCACAACTCTTTTTTTGGCTCCTTAAATTAGCATTGGTAATTAAGGGCCCCATAAAGTAGGCCGGCTGGCGTGAGCCTATGAAGCCTATAATTAAGGGCGGTTTACCGTCAATTGCGCCTCTAGAATGGCCGGGGGTTGGAGGGGGGACTGATATTCATGCCGGGGAGTAACTCAGTATCGACACCTCGAAATAAATGAGATTGACTATAATGATTTGATTATGGATTGTGGTCTAGCGACCTATAGCTTGACCATAATGATTTGACTATGGATTGTGGTCTAACGACCTATAGCTTGACCATAATGATTTGACTGTGGATTGTGGTCTAGCGACCTGTAGCTTGACCATAATTATTTGACTATGGATTGTGATCTAACGATCTATAGCTTCACCATAGTGATTTTACTATGGATTGTGGTCTAGCGACCTATGGCTTGACCATAATGATTTGACTATGGATTGTGGTCTAGCGACCTATAGCTTGACCATGATGATTTAATTGTGGATTGTGGTCTAGCGACCTATAGCTTGACCATAATGATCTGATTATGGATTGTGGTCTAGCGACCTATAGCTAGACCATAATGATTTGACTATAGATTATGGTCTAGCGACCTATAACTAGACCATAATGATTTGATTGTGGATTGTGGTCTAGCGACCCATAGCTTGACAATAATGATTTGACTATGGATTGTGGTCTAGCGACCTAAAGCCTAATAACAAAGAGGAGCTGTGTTCACTCTCATAGCTTGGGGTTATCTTAAAATTGAACACAGATGGGAGGAGCCTACAAAATTCGTGAACGGCCTAAATTGTACGTTTGCTAATAAAGTCAAGGTATTAGGACGCCCCACCTCTTTGGGGAGGGGCCAAAAGTTAGAGTGGTTCCCTTATTGGAGGATCACTTCATATACATAAACAAGGCCCTTCCATATTATTTTAGGAGTGCAGGGGGACATTGTATAAGACCTCACATTTCATAGAAGAGCTGCGCGGGAGGAGGGTGGGTGCTGCTCTGCTCTGCGCTGAGCTTTACACTTTTTGCTCTTCACTTTCCTCTCTTTTTTGTTCTCCGTTACACTCCTTTCTGCTGTTCATTTACACTTTTGTTTCGTTGTGTCCGTTTATATCACAATAATTGACAGAGCTCGATTGCGAGTTAACCTGTTGACATGTTTCTTTGTTTTAATTCAAAATATAAAATTAAAAAAATTGTTATAAGATTCTTATTTACGGTTGTTATAATAAAATAAAAGGTGCAAAGGTTCTAATGAATATGGCTTTAGACTCAAGCGATCAAATTTTTGATAGCGGTGACAATCTCTCCTAAGAATATGCTAAGACTCAAGCGATCAAACAACTCTAACTAGTGGTGACCAGCTCTCTTAAGAATATGCTAAGACTCAAGCGATCAAACAACTCTAACTAGTGGTGACCATCTCTCTTAAGAATATGCTAAGACTCAAGCAATCAAACTTTTGTTAGCGGTGCTAGTTTTGTTTCATTGATTTGAGTGTTATTTAAATGGAATGTTCCAAGTATGTACAAACATAAGATGTTTACAAATAGTATCCTTTAACAGCGAAAGGTTCCCGCAAGGAGCCCGTCTACTCACGACGACTGTTTCCCACAAAGGGGACAGGCAGCTTTTACTGATTTGCGCCTGCCGCATCATATACACTGTGTATCGGGGCCTCATTCCGCACACAGCGGGCCGGCGAAATTCGGAAAAGCTGTACAAGGCCCGTCATCAGCATCCACTCACTCCTTTAGCTCTTTCACGTTCTTTATCGTAACGATACACACAAGTCAATGTGATACGCAACACAGCACGAAATAAATAATATGAACAAAATGTAATTATTATAGACAAATATGTTAACCAAACAGTACTCGGAAAATATCGACACATTTGGTTGGTTTCATTCAAAACTAGCCGTCTCTTTACTATTGCTTTCACTAGGGGCCTCAAATGTCCTTAGTTCAGACAAAAAAAAATCCGATGCCGTGTTAAATTACGGCCCGTACCCGCATAATCTTGAAGACCAGTGCTATGAACCATGTTATTAAAGAAATACACAACTATGATACGATGCAAGGAATTAAATTTTGAAAAGCTTACACGATTATGAAAGATGAACAAGCACTTTATCAAAGGAAAATTACTGATTTCGCGCATGGTATCTTGACCGGCAACCACTACCATATGGCTGCATTAAATAACGTGAAAGACGTCAAAACTTAATTTATGTGAAGGAATAATAATATTTTTGAGTAAGAAACAAATACACTATGTCACAAACAACGTTCTACAACCATTAGAACATGTTTGCTTAGACCTGGGATCGACAACAATTAAAACAAACTGCCCAGACCCGGGATCGAACCGGGGACCTTTAGATCTTCAGTCTAACGCTCTCCCAACTGAGCTATCGAGGCGATGAACAACGAACAACGTGCCGATTACTTGTTTCGCTCAGGTATTCGTGGCGGTTGTGGCTTGGAAGGAAGGTGTAAAATTAGAATTCAAGCAGTTGAAGCAGTCAGAATTAATTTAGTTTTGAACAAGACAATACTGGATAAGCCCAACAAATAAGATTGTCAGAGCACGAGACTTTTAATATCGAGGTCGTAGGTTCGAGCCCAGGGTAAGCGTAAAATGTTTGTCGTCACTTCATTTCGATCGTTTTGTATACGCTTAATGACATGGCAAGATACTATGAAATATCGTTATTGAGGGGAATTGATATTTACTGAACAATAGTTATCCTGCAGTCAATAAGCAAAACAGCAAGTTCTCCAGCCGTGTGTTGGAGTAACATTGCAGGGGTTATAACTGAACAACAGTTATCCTGCAGTCAATAAGCAAAACAGCGAGTTCTGCAGCCGTGTGTTGGAGTAACATTGCAGGGGTTATAACTGAACAACAGTTATCCTGCAGTCAATAAGCAAAACAGCGAGTTCTCCAGCCGTGTGTTGGAGTAACATTGCAGGGGTTATAACTGAACAACAGTTATCCAGCAGTCAATAAGCAAAACAGCGAGTTCTCCAGCCGTGTGTTGGAGTAACAATGCAGGGGTTATAACTGAACAACAGTTATCCAGCAGTCAATAAGCAAAACAGCGAGTTCTCCAGCCGTGTGTTGGAGTAACAATGCAAGGGTTATAATCTCAAGCTTTGAAGCTAAAAGCCATCCATCCAGATGTAGGATGGATACCTTCAAGCGGTGATTGAAAAATATAATTTATAGGAAACTTTCCAGGATTATTTTGTCAAAACTTCCTCGTAGAAGTTCTAATTACGGTATTTGTATCTAGATACGGTATTTGTAGCTAGACACGGTATTTGTATCTAGATTCTTCCTTTGTCTAAGACTGCCCTGTTGGATGGTAATTATTAACGCATTTTATCAATTAAGGTCCGGCTAATCTTACCAGGCGTTTGGAGCGGTAACTACTTACCCAGCGTGTGAGAGAAGTTTTGCATCAGTTAGGTCCCTACCAGACATTACAATTTAGTCTAATATCAAACTTTTTCTACATTTTAATTGATCTTATGATAGCAATATTTCATATTTTGAGCCTGTAGAATATGTTGTGAATTGATCGAATTAAATATACATCGTCCGCTGGTGCGAAACCTTCATGTCTCCCATGATCATCTCTTCAATCTAAAAGGAACAAGATCTTATGAAATCTAATTACAATTTCACAATTCAAGCCGTAGTCATGGTGTTATAATCGTTTGAACACACCAATAATGGGGCCTCGATGACGGAGATATATAACGGTAGCGCCAGTAAATTGTTGTTGTGCTGACACAGATAAGGTGGCCGTAGCGCAGGTGGGTAAGAGATCTACGCCCTGTGGAAAAACCTACACCTAAGGTTTTCCCAAAAATAATGACAGCCCATCCTTACTCCTCGATGAGAGTGTCGCATGGTTGCTGGACATATCATTAAAAAAAAATGGGTCTCGCGCCGTACGGGGGAGCTTATTATGACTCACTTTGAGGCTTTGGTGGAAATGAGGCTCACATCAAATGATAATAGGTACTTTTCGGAAAATATAATTCTCAAGATATATAATACAAATGACCGAGGCGAGGTCATTTCTTTTAAGTTGCCAACCTACTAATAAGAAAAATCAATATGTGCACAACGGATGTTAAGTTGCAGCTTTTTGAAATGTAATGTTACCCTATTTACAGAACCTCACTGTGGTGTAAATATAAACTGCGAGTAGCATACAATGACATATTCAGAAGACTGGTTGATGTCCCACGAAGAACGAATGCTAGCCTAGTATTTGCAAACCATGATGTTGATTGCCTGGAAGTACGAGCGAAAAAAAGTACATACAGCCTCCAGGAACGTATTGAAAACTCGAATAAGGCCTTTTTGGAGGCAATATGTAACAGTGAGGGATCCGATCTAACACCACTTAAAGAAAGATGGGACAGAATACTGCTTCTGCAGGAAGATCCCGATGTTAATATGAATGTTTCACCCTTACCTGCATATCCAGATTGTGGGCCCATTGTTCACGTGTGGATGTCAGGTTGAGATGCGACCCGAATATGTTCACTGATAAGTGGCTTTATACTAAACCTCTCCATCATTGTAATTTGTATGCATAATTTAACCTAATATATAACATGTTCACTGATAAGTGGCTTTATACTAAACCTTTCCATCATTGCAGTTTGTATGCATACTCTAACCTAATATATAACATGTTCACTGATAAGTGGCTTTATACTAAACCTCCCATCATTGTTGTTTGTATGCATACTCTAACCCAACATATACTTTTTTGTCCACTGATAAGTGGCTTTATACTAAACCTCTCTATCATTGTTGTTTGTATACATACTCTAACCTCATAAACCTCATAAATATACTTTGTTGTCCACTGATAAGTGGCTTTATACTAAACCTCTCCATCATTGTTGTTTGTATGCTTACTCTAACCTAATATATAACATGTTCACTGATAAGTGGCTTTATACTAAACCTCTCCATCATTGTTGTTTGTATGCATACTCTAACCTAATATATAACATGTTCACTGATAAGTGGCTTTATACTAAACCTCTACATCGTTGTTGTTTGTATACATACTCTAACCTAATATATACTAAACCTCTCCATCATTGTTGTTTGTATGCATACTCTAACCTAATATATACTAAACCTCTCCATCATTGTTGTTTGTATGCATACTCTAAACTAATATATACTAAACCGGTCCATCACTGTTGTTTGTATGCATACTCTAACCTAATATATAACATGTTCACTGATAAGTGGCTTTATACTAAACCTCTCCATCATTGATGTTTGCATACATCCTCTAACCTAATATAAAACATGTTCACTGATAAGTGGCTTTATACTAAACCTCTCCACCATAGTTGTTTGTATGCATACTCTAACCTAATATATACTAAACCTCTCCATCATTGTTGTTTGTATGCATACTCTAACCTAATATATACTAAACCTCTCCATCATTGTTGTTTGTATGCATACTCTAAACTAATATATACTAAACCGCTCCATCACTGTTGTTTGTATGCATACTCTAACCTAATATATAACATGTTCACTGATAAGTGGCTTTATACTAAACCTCTCCATCATTGATGTTTGCATACATCCTCTAACCTAATATAAAACATGTTCACTGATAAGTGGCTTTATACTAAACCTCTCCACCATAGTTGTTTGTATGCATACTCTAACCTAATATATACTAAACCTCTCCATCATTGTTGTTTGTATGCATACTCTAACCTAATATATACTAAACCTCTCCAT
>SDVV010016277.1:0-14293 GCA_016164225.1 Gammarus roeselii
CAGAGCGGGGCAGTAGCTTGCAGAGCTGGGCAGTAGCTTACAGAGTGGGGCAGTAGCTAGCAGAGCTGGGCAGTAGCTTACAGAGTGGGGCAGTAGCTTGCAGAGCTGGGCAGTAGCTTACAGAGCGGGGCAGTAGCTTGCAGAGCTGGGCAGTAGCTTTCAGAGCTGGACAGTAGCTTACAGAGCTGGTCAGTAGCTTACAGAGCTGGGCAGTAGCTTGTAGAGCTGGGCAGTAGCTTACAGAGCAGGGCAGTAGCTTACAGAGCGGGGTAGTAGCTTGCAGAGCTGGGCAGTAGCTTACAGAGCGGGGCAGTAGCTTGCAGAGCTGGGCAGTAGCTTACAGAGTTGGGCAGTAGCTTGCAAAGCTCGCAGTAGCTTGCAGAGCGGGGCAGTAGCTTACAGAGCTGGGCAATAGCTCACAGAGTGGGGCAGTAGCTAACAGAGCTGGGCAGTAGCTCGCAGAGCGGGGCAGTAGCTTACAGAGCGGGACAGTAGCTTACAGAGCGGGGCAGTAGCTTACTGAGTTTGACAGTAGCTTACGAGGGCAGTAGGTTACAGACCTACTGTAAATGTAGTTTGAAGTTAGTTCTTGAGTAGCTTTACCAGCGGCTCAGCAACATTTTACGTCATCAGTGCTCAGCTTAAGTGTACTTTTTGATCTTGTTTTCAATGTATAATAATTCTGAGAATAATGTTTCGTAGCAAAGAATGGTTATAGGGTCACTTAGACGTTCTACTTCAAAACTAATTCTCTTGCCACCATAAGGCAACCTAGTTTGGGCCAATAGGCCTCTTAGACGTTCTACTCCAGAACTAACACTCTTGCTACCAAAAGGCAGCCTAGTTTGGGCCAATAGGCCTGTTGTTGTCTTCCTACACTTGTAAACACTTGTAAACCTGATGGTAGTGTTGGGGCCAGCTCGATGATTGCATGTTATTTCTGAGTTGTACGCGTGTGTGATTGAATTCTATGTTTAAAGGTTACTCTGTTTCAGTGTTAGAATCATATATAATCCAGCAATTCAACTTAATCAAAGGCTCCTACAGCTTAGATGAAGGAACTCTCATAGCAACTTTATATCATTAAATAACAAATTTGCGACATAAAATAAATGCATATCATTTGAACAGCCAACCGGAATATCAGCTAAGACTTCCTGAGAGATTAGTATAAATGTATTACGAAAATTAGAAATCGTATTTATGAATAACCTTTTCAATATATTTCCTTAAGCACTTTTCTCGCTCAATGAACACTTCACAACTTTCCATCCAATAATTTGCTAAGAAAATTAACTCACCCTGATGACCCAAATACAATGTACGACAGACTAGGCACTGGAAACGGTTATTATTCATAACAAACTTTCCTATTTGTGAATTTGAGTTCCATTGCACCAAACATTATTCAAAGTAAAGTAACTTTTAAGTAACTTTAAAAAAATTACAAAATTATTCTCCTGATTCAAATGCTTGACGATAGCCGTATAATGAATTGGTTCTGTTCCACAATTAACCTTCACTGAAAACATAATCTACTCTTCATATATTGTCTATGAACAAGTGGTTGAAGGAGCTTGTCAGGAACAGGCCTTCAAATCCTGGTGGAAGTCGAATACTCTCGTTCCAACGAGAACAGAATTGGATACCCTGTTACGTAACCTCGGTCGGACCGACATCGTTTAAAACAAGTTTTATCGACTAGACTATCTCGGCTTAGCCTCTCTATCTCGGCTTAGACTCTCTATCTTGTCTTGGACCCTCAGCCGTATTCTCCTGACCATACGAGGATACAGATATACTGTAGTTGCGCAGCTTGCAAGTGCGCGTGTTTTGTAGTCGCGTGTCTTCTTGGTTGGTCACGGAAGGTGGAGGCCAACCGTGCAGAGTATGTAAAGTATGCAGCTATTACACAAATGGGTATAATGAGATGTAAGCACGTACATACACGTATATGAAATGATTCAACACAAATTAAGTCCTTAAATCCAATCCGTTTGAAATGCCATCCAATCCACTTATCACCGCTGATCTGGATACGCGCCGAAATATTGCTAATAGTGCCGATAAAGACTGCGTATCATGAGTGTTAAATGTACCCCCCCCCCCCTTCAGAGTAAAAAACTGTTCTCCTGTGTTGATATTGTAATGATATTGTAATGAAGAAGATCTAATCCCACAAGTGACCTACTCTGTCTGACTAACATCTGGAAAAAAAACTATTTCCACACTGTGAAAACCAGTGTTAATGGTGTTCTATTAGCTCGATTTATATATTTACGTATGTTATTATTATTTAGGCTGTATTATCAGTTTGTACTTTATCAATGTTATCGAGTGTATGGGTATACGGAATGTCAATATTTAAATGCAACTGGTATTGTCACTGCATAATTATAATTTGAAAACGTAATCCCGCACTGTTAGGATACCCCTGTTAGGATGCAACACTGTTAGGATGCCGCTCTAGTTCGTTTATCTTATATTTTAGCTGTGCATGTGTCACCTGTCTGTCTAAAACAGTATTCTAAGATGGTATTGTTCTTCCGATTTTCAACACTGTTAAATCTGGCCTGCTCTGTATAACAAAACCACAAGTAACTTGTATCAGGTAGTATCATAGCATTGTACCGTGTAAGTGGTTCATGCTCTTATTGTAGATGGTTCATACACATAAAAACTATTGTAGGCAGTGGCACTTTACATCCTACAGCTTAGAATCGTGCTTTGATTTTCAACTCAAACACGCAAAAGTAAGTAACTCTGAGCTAATGTGCATCCAACGATAATGAACATTCAACTCACTCGCTTTGTATTAATTCCGTTCTAATTCCGTCTTCGAATCGTCGATAGAATCGTCACAACCCGCATGTATTAGTTCCGTTTAAATTTAGTTTCGATTCGTCGATATAATCGTCACGACCCGCATCTAATTATAGTTAGTACATTCATGTCTGTTATCTACAAGGAACCACATAAATAGGACTCAAGAAAACGGTCCATTTTCCCACCGGTAAATTCTTTACCAGTCTATGATGGTTAAGGCTCAGCTAGAATGTGTCATTTGCCACATCTCGCACGCCCCCAAACTAATGGTTTGCGATAGTTCTTCTAAATCTGCCAGAAAATTGCGCCACAGTCCCTCATATGAGGATCGCAAGGCAGCGCGCTGCAAACTATGTCAACAGGCAGAGGAAACTAAACAACAGGCAGAGGGAATTAAACAACAGACTGAGGAAATGAAACAACTGAAAGCACAATTCATTCATGCTTTCAATGATAAGTATAACACAACGGCAGTAAAAAAAAAATACCCAGCGGCCAGCTATTGAATCAAAATTGGAAACATGTTGAAACAGTTCCACGAATTCAAAGATCTGATGAACAGCGAACTAGCAAAAACCAAAGAAACTGTTGAGGCCACCCTAAATCAAGTGAAAGAACTTCAAGTGCACCTAGACTCTGAATTGGCCAAGAAGCTTACACTCAAGACGAAGAGACCAATAACAGCACCAAATAGACTGAAAATTCATTCATAGATAGCGAGGCATCGTACACTACGGTAGTAAGCAAGAGGCAGTCACGCTGCGACAATGCACCCCACGTTCGGCCACTATCTCACCATTTCCGACCCGACATACGTAACCGTTTTGGCGTATTGCCCGATGAAATGGACTCAAATCAGCGAAAAGGGAGAATTCAACTAAAAATACTCGGTAAAACAGATTTAAAAATCGACAAAATTGAGGGCATAATCGTAAGGGATAAGATACCTTCTTCTAAACGAATTATTATAATTCCATTCGAAGCTAAAGACGTGTCACAGACAGAATCGCCATGGAAAAGGTACAAAACAATGTTTAAAAATGGCAAAGTTTCACACGAGAACATACACGTCACTGGCATCTTGCCCCATACGAAACAAAGCCGATACAAGTTAAGCAAGATGATCTTTCTTAACAATCGCCTAGCAACTTTCTGCAGAGCACAGAAAATCCCTTTCTCTGATCATTGGGGAATGATGATTGACCCAAAGTACTATAACTTTAATAGAATCACCAACAAGGCTCGCATAAGCACGTATGGACTTGATGCCATCAAAAACATCTTTAAAAACATAGGAGCTGGTATTGTCACCGAAAATAAGTCAAAAAACGTTCTCGATAGCATACCCTCAACTCCGCCAGCAGTACCCGACGAGATGACCCAACGGCCTCCACCCGTTTTAACACTAGATACACAACAAATACAAGAACCCATCAAAACATCACCGCAGGTCCTAGCAAAAAAGTTCGTGTCATCATCCAGTCCGAGTTGGAGGCGATAGTCGCCGCTTCGCTTGTACAACCCTAGTAACCGAAAACGAAAGTCTTGGCTCCGACACAAGGCCTCATAGTAGAAGAAGATCAAGTCAAGAAAATCAAGTTAATGTTACTAACTGTACTCTTAAATGTTACTATGTGAACGCTAGAAGTCTCCGAGACAAAATCGACGAACTAGGTATGCCTGCAATGAATGCATGTATCGACATAATAGCAATCACAGAATCGTGAATGAAATTGAGCACCAGGCTTTATTCAGATGAATTTACTCTCCCCGGCTACTGACTGTTTCACATAGATAGACAAGGCCGAGAGGGCGGAGGAGTGCTGTTTCTCGTGAAAAACACTCTGCGAAAATTAGAAGTCACTATTCCTAACATCAGACACGTCATATAATTAATCCAAGTAGTCGGTAACATATAAAATGTCAAATCACCCTCGTCTATCGACCCCCAAAAAGCAAGGTTGCAGATGACATCGACATTTACAACACCCTCATCAATGTCGTCACAACGCATCACAATATAGTGCTTTGAGACTTCAATATCCCCGACGTTGATTGGAAAACTAACGAATGCACTGCCACTGGCCAACGTCTGATTGATTTTGCAGACAATAAGTTCATGACCCAAATAGTAAAGACACCTACAAGAGGTAGCAATATTCTTGATCTCCTATTTTGTGCAAGCGACTCTCATGCGACGAACGTCACAGTGGGCGAACCACTGATAACCAGCGACCACAACTCTATTGGGTTTTTGATAGATCTCGAGTTGAAAACGTCAACAAACTGCAAAAAAATCCCTAACTTCAGATTAGCCAATTTTGATGGCTTAGGAGACTCAATGACGTCAGCAGATATAACCCTAGGACAGGATGTCAATCAATCGCTTAACAATTTCTTGACTGCACTTACAAATATCAGATATGAGCATATCCCGCGCTAAAACAGGTAATAGCTAGCAGCCAATCAGCCGAAGGAACTGAAGAGGAATATTGCAGCGTTTTCCGTCACGAAAGAAAGCAAAGCACTCGATAAAACAGAAACATCCACATGACGACATAGCAAAAAATGAATACAAAATTAGCAGAAGAGATCTAAAGAGGGTTCAGAAACGTAAGAAGAAGGATTATGAAAATAAAATTGCCGCCAATGCCAAAACTAATCCGAAACTCCAGGTCCAGACCAAGTTCATCCCAGAATTCTGAAAGAGACTAGAAACGAAATCGCCGAACATTTAACAAACATTTTCACCCAATCTCTCATAAATGGCACATGCCCTCTAAATTGAAAGAAGCCAATGTTACCCCAATTTTTAAAGATGGGACAAAAAGAGTTCCGGCTATTACCGTCTAATTAGTCTCACCTCAGTCATTGACAAATTGATGAAAAGTTTGATAACGTATAAAATTACAGAATTTTTAGAATCAAACAAACTGATTGGCGACTCTCAGCATGGCTTTCGACACAAGCGTTCCTGTCTTACTAACCTGCTACGTTTTTTCAAGAATATAATAGAAATCCACGACACAAAATCTCCAATCAAAATTATTTCCCTTGACCTTCAAAAAGCATTTGGTAAAATTCCCCAAAAGCGACTAGTTAGTAAATTACACAGCATCGGTATGGGAGGCAAGCTTAACAACTGGATAAAATGCCGGCTTACGGACAGACGGCAGCGAGTTGTACTTAAAGAAGTTTCCTCCCCCTGGGGCCAGTTCTCTTTAGGTCCAGTTCTCATTACAATATTCATTAACGATCTCGATAGCAACGTACTCTCAAACATAAGCAGGTTTGCAGACGACACTAATTAGGAGGAGGAGTAAAAACTTTACTAGAGTGTCAGCAGACCCAACTAGACTTGATAAAAATTGTTGATTGGTCAGAAAAGTGGCAAATGAAATTTAATGCAGACAAATGCCAAGATATGCACATAAGTCCTCATAACCTCAAACACGAATATACAATGCCCGGAAAGGCACTCATTCCTGTCACCGAAGACAGAGATTTAGGTGTCATCATTAGTAACGACTAAAAAAGTAGCACGCAATGTAACGACACCTACAAGAAAGGCAACAAAATGCTAGGCATGATATCCCGCACTATCTCGTACAAAACAAAGACAGTATGATCAAGTTATACAATGCATTTGTTAGACCGCATCTCGAGTATTCCGTTCAATTTTGGTCTCCATATCCTAGAAAAGACGTTATTAAATTAGATAAGGCTCAACGCAGAGCTACCTAACTCATCATTTCGCTGCGGAATAAATCGTATGAAGACAGGCTACGTGAACTCAATCTTTATTCGCTAGAGAAACGTAGAGTTAGAGGCGATATGGTTGAAGTTTGGCAGATTATGAAGGGTTAGGAAAACGTCGACCGAGTGAGCCTTTTCACTCTAGATACGAACGGAGTGACTAGGAACAATGGATACAAAGTCGTTGGGAAACGTTTCTCACTCGACATCACGCGCAATTTCTTCACGTATAGAGTTGTCGAAGAATGAACAAACTTCCAGCGGAGGTTGTAAACAGCAATGCAATCGAACCGTTTAAGTCTCGGCTTGATAAGTTTTACATAAATTGCCGATAACAGCTGAGCCGTTCCCTTTCTTGATGTTATAACAACAGAAATGGCACATGAAGCTCTCATAGACGTTCTACTTCATAACTTGCTATCTTGATATCAAAAGGCAACCTAGTTTGGGCCAATAGGGCTGTTGTTGTCTTCCTACACTTGTAAAAACCTTGTAAACACTATGAATTAATTTGAATTACAGCGCATGCTGCAAGATTTTCGAAACGGCCATCTATTATTTATTGTTGATTTGATAAAACGCAGATAATTGCTAGGGAGTTTTGATAATTTGAAACTGAAATTTTATCTATCTTGAGCCTTGCACATCGGAGTACACTTGAATTGGTTATACATGTCTGATATTAATAACAAGAGTTTGGTCGATACAACCCGCATATTTTAATGGAAATGTATTTTCTATCAAATGTAGTTTGTTGTTTAACTCGGAAATGCAGCTCCTTGAAGTGGTTTGTAACTTGTTCTGGAAGCTACATTAATTTTAGAGTTGCTTGTATCCAAGTCGAGCCGCATTTACCAAGTAGTAGCTTGAATCTTATTTATGGTCCCACAGTCAGCTGGTGTTATGCGCCGCCAGCAAAATAACACACATCAGGTCAGATTAAAAATACCTTTTTTCATAACTAAAATTACTCAAAACTAATTTCAGTAACTGATGAAATATTGCTTTCTGCATTTTTATTTATTTTTATTCCCTAATTACAGCTGTCTCATAATAAATATTATAACTAATGAGTTTCTTACGTATCTAAAAAGGTTGAAGAGTTCTCTAAGCAATTCTTAGCCTGATTGTGAGAGTTGTAATAGATTGTTATCATTGATATAAACCAACGTTAACTGAATATTTTCCTGGAGTCCTATTATACACTCGTTTGTTATTTGTCAGATTGTATATGTTGCTCGTTCCTTTCTATGTAATCCGTTTATCGTGCCACGTTTATCGTGCCACGTATACACATGTACTCGAATAATCTCTTCCTGGAGGCAGTGTGTAACATTGAGGAATACGAACTATACCCACTTAAAGAAAGATAGGACAGAATACTGATTGTGCAGGAAGATCCTTATATAAATAGGAATAATGTTTGACTCCTAACTGAATATCTTTAGGTTGTGGGCTCAATATATGCAGGCGGCTGTCAGGTTGAGATGCGACCCCGAGTAGGTTCACTGATTTGTGGCTCTATCATAAACCTCTAAAAAATATTGTTTGTATGCATATTCATGTGGGAAAGGGACATAAAAAATATTTTGAGCACACGTATCTCAAACTTAATATAAAAATTGTTGTCGTGTGTCTCAATCTTGATCTGCCTTCACGTATGCTTTTATAGACAATATTTTTGATTTATTTGTAGGAATGTTTTTTCGTTGAACTTGTTTCTGTTGTAACCTTTATTGTACCATTTAAAGGCCCAATAAAGATAATAATAATAATTATTATTATATATAAATATTATTATTAGCAGCAGTGTGGCTGCTACATATCATGCTGCTAACTACTATCATACGTAGGTTGTTATAATACTCTCGTTAGCGGGGGTGTCGGAATACTGCTACCGTAACCCTTGCGTGTCGTAGGAGGTGACTAAAAAGAGAGCCCTGTAGCCCGAGCTTAGAATAGTGCTACCGCAACCCCTGCGCGTCGTAACAGGCGACTAATAAGGGGCGGTGAGAGGGGGCTAGGAATCCCTACTTGGTAAAATTCTCCCCAGAAGACGGCAAGACGAGCGGGAGAGGCGCACGCCTCTCCGATCCCTATTGTTAGGGTCGCTGAATGTGCGTGGTTGTAGTACAAATGAAGCAAAGAGGCGAGAGATTCGTGAGATGTTTGTGAGGAGGAAGTTGAAAGTGTTGGAGCTGAGTGAAACTAAGTTGAAGGTTAAGGGCGAGTGTGAGTTTGGAGTGGCAAGTGGAAGTAAGTAAGGCGTGGATGAACGTTTGGTATGAGAAGGTGTATTGTTGTTACTGAGTGATCGACTGGCT
Organism: Gammarus roeselii; assembly: GCA_016164225.1. NCBI lineage: Eukaryota > Metazoa > Arthropoda > Malacostraca > Amphipoda > Gammaridae > Gammarus > Gammarus roeselii. The sequence continues at coordinate 8,907 of SDVV010016277.1, forward strand.
AGTAGCGTTATTGAGTGGAAAGAGGAGTCGTCAAGATTGATGTGCGTGACAATAAAATTAGGCGTAGAAAAATGGGCATTTGTGAGTGCGTACGGACCTGGTAGCGTGAGGAGTGAGAAGGAGAGAGAGAAATTTTGGACTTACCTGAGCGAGTGTATTGAGAGTTTTGGAAGTCAATTCAATGTGGTTGTACTGGGTGACTTTAATGCAAGAGTTGGAGATGCAGTAGTGTATAATTTGATAGGGAGGCATGGCGTTCCTGGTAGGAATGACAGTGGAGAAACCTCATATGTCTGTGCATAGAGAAGGAGCTGGTCGTCGGAAACAGCCTGTTCAAGAAGTGAAATATCCACAAGTACACATGGGAAAGATGGCCCATGGTGCAGTGGTGGAGAGACCACTGATGGATTTTGTGCCGATTTCGAGGAGAGTGCATGGTGGGGAGGCTGTTGGATATACGGATGTTGAGAGAGAAACGTGGAGGAATGTCTGACCATCTGCTGGTTGAAGGAAGATTACGAGTGGAGCATGGGTGGAAGGGGAACAAAAGAGTGGTAGGAGGAAGAGAGGTACTGAAGGTGAGTGAGCTGAATGTGAAATGCAGAGCAGAGAACTTCCAGCAGGCGTTGAATGAGGAATAGGACAACGAGGGAGGACAGGGCCTGCAAGGTGTCGAACAAGAATGGCAGACGTTCAGAGATGCCTTGTTGTGATGTTCGAAAATTGTGTGTGGTGTGCGCCGTGTGGGCGGGTGCAGACGGACGGGCTGCGAGTGGTGGAACAAGGAGGTCAAACTGGCGGTGACACGGAAAATAACAGTTTTTGAGGAGTTTTTGCAAGCATGGTCGGTGTTGGCCCAGGTGGGGCAGACGGTTGTGCCAGAATTTTGAGGAGAGCAAAAAGATGTGCTGGAAAGATGTAAAGAGGGTGAGAAAGGAGAGACTGGGAAAGAGGACGCAATGAAAGATGAAAATGGCCAGTTGTTGACGGAAAGTGAAGATGTACGGAAAAGGTGGGCCGAGTATTTTGATGAATTGTTGAATGTCGAGGATGACAGAGAGGCTGACATTGTGGCTGTGGGTGGTGGTGTGCGGATGCCGTTTTTGAAGAGAGACTTGTTGCGGACATTACTAGGGAAGAGGTGCAGGAGGCGGTGGAGGAAATGAGCGCAGGTAAAACCCCTGGTGTGGATGACGTTGCGACCGAGTGCCTGGAAAAAGGTGGAATAATGACTGTCGAATGGTTGATGAGGCTACTGAACATATGTTTTGTGGCGAGCGTGGTACCGATTGAGTGGCGCAGTGCCTGCATTGTTCCGCTGTATAAAGGCAAAGGAGATACAAATGAATGCTGCAACTCAAACGGTATCAGTTTATGTGAGGTCGGTAAGTTGAATGGGAGAGTGCTGATCAAAAGGATTAGAGAATGTACGGATTGTGCAATTGGAGAGGAACAATGCGGCTGTAGGAGCGGTAGAGGGTGTGCCGATCAGATCTAGGCAATGAAGCAGGTCTGTGACAAGTATCTGGCAAGGGAAAGGATGTGTTCTAGGCCTTCGTGGATTTTAGAAAGGCATACGACAGGATTGACAGGGAAGCGCTGTGGAGGGTGTTGCGTTTGTATGGAGTGGGAAGAGACCTGTTGAAAGCGGTACAGGGTTTCTATGTTGGCAGTCGAGCCTGTGTTAGAGTGGGAAGCGAGGTGAGTGATTGGTTCACATTGAAAGTGGGTCTGAGACAAGGCTGGGAGATGTCTCCCTGGCTGTTTAATTTCTACATGGATGGAGTGGTCAGAGATGTGAACGCGGGTGAGCTATGTTGGAGCTTGGAGCTGTTGGAAGCGAATGGGCAGAGTTGGCAGTTGAGCCAGTTGCTGTTTGCGGATGATCCGGCGTTGATTGCGGATCCAGAGGAGTAGGCTAGTGTTTGAGTTTGGTAGAGTGTGTGAGGGCAAGAAACTTCGAGGGAACGTGGGCTAAAGTAAAGTAATGAGATGCACTGAAGAGTGTAATGAGCTGCAGGACGTTGGGGATGGAAGCAAAGAGAGGGCTGGACGAGGGTGTCATAGTCCTAACTGTGCTATACGGAGCTGAGACTTGGGGGGTGAGAGCAGAGGAGAGAAGGAGGTTGAATGTGTTCGAGATGAAAGGCTTGAGGAGCATTGCTGGAGGGTCGTTGAGAGACAGGTTCACTAACAACGTGGTTCGAATCAGAACGGGGATGGTGAAAAAATTGGAGGACAGAGTGGATTGGCGTGTTCTGAGATGGTTCGGGCACATGGTGAGGATGGATGAAGCTCCGGAGATTGGTAAAAAGGTGATGAATGCGGAGGCGAGTGGTTCGCAGGCCTAGATGTAGACCGAAGTTTGGATGGATGGATGGTGTACAGCAGGTGTTTGGAAGGAGAGACTTGCATGTGGAAGTAACGAGAAAACGTGCATTGAACAGGCGTGAGTGGTTGATTTTGACGCTGCTCTGATGTGCTTTCCCACCCTTGGCATCACGTTGTCGAGATAGTCGTGTGTGGAAGGGCCGGCCATAATGATGCATCGGGGGTAAACCAGTGAAAACTGTCGGGCCCTGCTGCTGACAACGGATCCTTGGACCGCACTCGTGACCAAGAGTGTGTGTTGCGGGGTTACCGGCAGGACCCTTCAGCGCAAAAGGGCTAAGTTGATGAGTGCGAGCGTATGAGGTTGTGAGGTGCGCCTTGCCGTCGGCCACCGTCCTTTTCTGGGGGATTCGGCCTTGTGTTTGTAGCTGTATTTGTATTATTATATACATTCAAATTCCAGAAGTGTTCTGGATGTGAGAAATAGAGCTGCTGGAATTATTTACATTCAAGTTTGAGCAAACGGAAGAATTATACGCTCCAAGTAAATATCATCCAATCACATACTGGTTCCTCCTACAGATCCTGTTCATTTCAAACGGCGCGACTCTGACAATCTTACAGACCGACGAGTAACAAGTACAGTTCATTTTACTATTTGGCTACATATACTTGACGAAAATGTAATGGTTGGTTTTAATTAGAGCTAATAGAAGAATCAGAAAGCTCCAGAAGAAGAAAGCTGTATATGGATACCAGTTCCCAAAATACCTTCTGAATTGTTTGTTTTGAAGAAGACTTTCAAACGTCAGGTAAGTGAAGTAATCGCAACCATTTTGAGAGCGGTGTTACAATACGATTAGGCGTATTTTAGGTTTGATATTTGCATTTACATTACAGATCAAAATAAAATTGTGTAAACAATCACAGAATTAATATGCTCATGAAAAAATTAGAGCTAATGATAAGGTTTGGTGATGAAAACAAGGTATAGCAGGTCAAGGTATAGCAGGTCAAGGTATAGCAGGTCAAGGTATAGCAGGTCAAGGTATAGTAGGTCAAGGTATAGCAGGTCAAGGTATAGCAGGTCAAGGTATAGCAGGTCAAGGTATAGCAGGTCAAGGTATAGCAGGTCAAGGTATAGCAGGTCAAGGTATAGCAGGTCAAGGTATAGCAGGTCAAGGTATAGCAGGTCAATTCGGCGGGAACAACAAGCTTTATATGAATTATTTTTAATTTTACATATATTAGTTACCGCCCTTCACCGGGCGTGTGGGAAAATAGAATTAAGAGCTATATTGGCCCTCTCAAAACACAACAACTATAATGATTTATTTTTGATTCTTTTTGGATAATTGAACCAAAATGATTTGCGTATCGCTGAAAGTTGATGCTTGCATTCATGTTTGAATTCGATCGCATAGCAATGACTATATAAAACAAAGCGTTTATTGACGTCTGGACTAAAAGTACATGTCAAGTTGAACTAAAATTATTCCAAGATTGAATTATCTCGCGATATTTCAAGTTTTTTTTTCTGAAACGTTGCACAAGGTATTAAAATGAACTTGAAGCCGTTGCCTCAACCTTTCTCATGCAGTAGCATCCTTCACCAGGGTTGCAAGTCAAGGCTCTCGCTCGGCCTCTACACAAGGGAACTGATATAGTGCCGTAGACCATTTAATGGTTGCTCTGATCATTTCATATTTTCAAAACTTTGGCATTACCGTACAAGCAGTTCTATGGCAATACCATACAAACAGTTCTAGCTTTCGCAGATAGGGTGGCAGTACCCATTGCCTCGTGGTATGATGCATGGCTAAGAAAACGGTGGTTGCCATGGCTACTCAGAGATGACAGATAGGAGCATGGGTGCCAAGCAGTCTTTAGTTCTATCCCACCAATAATGTCGATGTCATTCAAGAAATAGAGCATTCAAAGCTATCACATCTCACATAACAAAGCATGCTGGCTAGCAACTCGGCAGACACCAATCTGGCACTTCCTCAAGTTCAAGCTAGCACCAAGAACTACTCCCTTCCATCCTCATCACTTTTGACACACCAATTTTGACGATTGTTTTAGACCCCATTCAACCTTGCAGCCATCGTTCTCATGCAATAAAATAAACGCTCCTCGCGGTTCAAATCTCGTCTTGTTGGAATAATTTATCAGACGCCTTTGATCACACTAATTAATTGCACAGAAAAAAATATATACACCAGAAAAAGTGATGTTATTAGGAGGAACTATTGCATTTAATTTAGTCTTTCGACGCTGATTTCTAGATTATATTTTGTTTGATATGCTGTAGGAGGAGAACTTGTGAACGATGTGAGTGGACTGCGGTTTGAAGAACCGTATGACAATGATTTCGTAAAAACTCCCAATATGCTCTTCGTACGGATGGACATAGAATTGATTTTGCACTTTTACCTATAATGCAAGTGCATGAAAGCCATACCTGTTCAACCATTATTGGATGATCCTAATAACTATGACCGGCCGCTGTGTTAATGCATACATACAGAGCATAAACCCAATAAAATAGTGGCGAAATTGTACTCTACGGTCGAAGTCGATACAAGTAACAGCCAGCGAGTTTTTCTACTGCAGCCAGTATTTTAGCTGTGATATGCGATCCCAGGTATCGTTCCTCCAGCAAAAAATCTCCATGAGATCAATTTATCGACATCGAGCGGTTCTTCTGCACCGAAGCCGCTTTCTCCATCTACATCAAATTGTGTGGTTCTTCAATGGCCTCTCAACCTTGATTTTACCCCATATCTCAGTCTCCCTGAACTTGATTGCGAATAGGGTTCAGAATTTGCATCTTCTCGGCTTGGGTGGCTTCAAGAAGGCCCTTGAAGGGCTGTGTGCCGTCTCGGAAGGGAACAAACGATCGCGAGCAGGCGGCTCTTGGGCTTGTTATAATTTTTTTTGGGGGGGTAATCTCCCATAAACGAGGTTTGCTGCTGAAAAAGCAACCATTTTACGGCGCATGCTTCACCAATGAAGGCGAAGCTCACATCGCTCTCTCTCTTCTCCTACAATAT
>SDVV010016278.1:0-14293 GCA_016164225.1 Gammarus roeselii
CAAGGGCGGGAAAGCACATCAGAGCAGCATCAAAAACAACCATTCACAACCATTCTCCACTCACGCCTGTTCATTGCACGCTCTCTCGCCACCTCCACGTTCATGTCTCTCCTTCCTAACGCCTGCTTCACACCATCCATCCACCCAAACTTTGGTCTACCTCTAGGCCTGAGACCACTCGCCTCCGCATTCATCACCCTTTTCACCAATTTCCCTTCATCCATCCTTCATTTGTGCCCGAACATCTCAGAACACGCGAATCCACTCTGTCCTCCAACTTCTTCACTATCCCTGTTCTGATTCGAACCACGTCGTTGGTGATCCGGTCTCTCAGCGTTACTCCAGCCATGCTCCTCAGACATTTCATCTCAAAAACATCCAACCTTTTTCTCGCTTCTGCTCTCACCCCCCCCCCTCCCAAGTCTCAGCTCCGTAGAGTACAGTTGGGACAACAACACCCTCATACAGCCCTCTCTTTGCTTCCATCCCCAACGTCCTACAGCTCATTACACTCTTCAGTGCACCCAACACTTTACACCTCTCCTTCACTCGCGCCTCCACTCCAGTTTCCACTAGTTCAGTTATCTCCACATGGGAGCCCAGATACTTAAAACACTGAACTTCCTACAAGAGCTCACCATTTAGTGTGACACTAATTTTGCTTGCATCGTCAGTCCTCGAGCATCTCGTTACTTTACTCTTACCCAAGTTCACTCGAAGCTCCCTCCTTCTTAAATGGTTATGAGTCAACGAAGGGTCATTTCCGGTTGGATCACAGACCTACAGGTCCGAGCCAGTGCGCTTGATGCTGGTCAGCGGCAAGCAAGAGTCTCCGGGGTGGGATGGCCATCACTGACAATGTATTCAGCGCATTCCCCTTAAGATTGCAGTTTTGGGTGGCTGGGCGAGGAAGAGATGGAGGAGCATTTGGTGCTCCGATAGAGACACTAGAAGGACGTCTGAGTTAAGGAGTAACCTAGCTAGCCTGCATTGCCAGTAATGGAAATTTTGGTTGGGCTGAAGCAGGGTGGGTTTGGTCGTCGGTGACAGATCACGAGCTATCGTCATGTGTGACTGGTAAGGGACGCGCTGAGGTGAAAGTTAGGTCGTTGTCCAGAGTTGGGATTTCCATTGCGCGTCGATCAGCAAGAGAGGGACGGGGCGAAGTGGGTGTGAGTGGAGGTATTTCTAATAGGGTTTCCGAGTAGCCAGATACTGCGGCTGACTGTCATCACGGGCTTCCCCTGGCTCGAGGAGAGGAAGGGGCATTGCTTTGTTGTTTAGGGGGAACCCTGGTTGTGGATATCCCCGCTGTCACTGCTGCAAAGCTAGCAAGCGGGCAGATAATTTATTGGTTACTGGTCTATGGGTCATGGGGTAGGAAAGGCGTGCTCTAGTTTCAACCGAGAGATATCTATTTTACGAGTTAATAAAAAAAAGCAGCCGCGCGATGGTGCACGTTGCTCCTCTGAACAGTTTGCGTCTTTATCAGGTCGGTCACAGTTGGGGCATTGTGCGTCCTCACCTCAGCGGAAGCATGTACCTGATCCGTTCCTCAATCGGCCGACGTCCCTTCCATGACCAAACTTTTGGCAGTGGTAGCAGGGTCGGGGGTAAGGAATGTATTCGCGGACCTATGTCAACAGAGTTTGAAGACACGGATATAGACACCATATTCTCTATTCCGCTTCGCCGTCGTTTCACTCAGTATATTTTGGTGACTTGCTGATCCGCAAGTTCAGTCGGAGTGGTTTGGTCTTTTTTTATGTTGGATGGTTCCTTGGATCGTGTTGAGAGTAGGGTGTTCATCTACTAATACAGGTATATTATATAATTGTTTTAGATTTCGAAAATTCCTACTTTGCTCCTCATCTTTCACCTCCACTAGGAGGGAGCCACTCTTAAGGTCACTGGTGCGCTTCGGTAGTCCCCCGAGTGCAACGCGGAGCTGTCGGATAGCTTGTATAGTATTCGTATCGGTCAGTTTTTCACCCGATAATACCTCGACGGTGAAGAACTTAGTGATGTGTTTCTTTTGAAAGAGGTGTATAAGTATTTTCCGGTTTTCAATGTACCATTCATGAGTTCGTACGCGGTTGCGGTGGCTCTCCCGAGCTTTCGTCTGGGAGCAGCATACACTTACGTCACGATCTTGTGTCTTGTCATCCAAGTCTGCCCCGCCAGAAGTTAGGGAAGGCTGCTGTTGACTAATCATCTTTACATCAAGCAGCCTGGGATGGGAAGTGTTTACGTCCTAAACTTTGTTGCGACTGCCGGGTGATGGCGGTGTAGAAGAACGTCCACCAGATTGTGACGCAGATACGTCATTATCTTGCGATATCTGTTGCTTGTTAGAGTGATCCAACGGAGAAATCCGGGTCGTCAACATTTGCTGGTTTCCTTCAAAGGAATCCGTAAGAGTTCCGAAGAGTTCCTTAACATGCCCGCGCCCACCACGGAGCGCACATTGCAAGTGTCTTCTGGCTTTTGTAACAAGCACAACTTGTGAGCTATGCGAGGTTCGTTTCCTCAGCAACACAGAATTTCAACGATTAAGCAAGACCTTCCAACAGCTCTATCCCAGCAATGGGGTTCGCTGAAGGTTGTTCCACCCCCCGATTCACCACATTTCAGAGGTGAAAAGCAGTCATATCATGTTACAGAGTTATCCGTCGTCCACTCTGCCAAGTTTGGTCACCTTGACAGTTGTTAAAAGTTGATCCACGAGATTGTATGTAAAGAAATCAGATATGAAAATAGACGTAGAGAGAGAAACCTTTAAATACAGTTAAAAAAAAGTGTAAATAAAATAGACACAAATGAAAAAATATAAATGAATGCAGATAAATAAAAGTTTAAATAAAGTAATAAAAATGAATAATAAAAAGCAGAAAATTTAGAATGAAATAAATTCAAATGTAAACATATAAATAAATCAAAACAATAACACTATGGCAGAAAGTTGTCAAGATAAGAGGACAAATACCTTAATGAGGTTCAACTAAACAAACGAGGTAAAAGGAGTAAACAAGGTGAAAGCATGACCAGGAAAGGGGAGAGAAGGAAAGACTTTGAAGAGTAAAAAATATAAGGGCCTGAAAGGAAACTAAGGTGTCCCGTACGCCCGGAGTCGTGACCTCGTACAGCCCGTAAAGCAGTAGCTTAGAGGGAGCGCCAGTGTAACAAGATGACAATATAATAAAATGGCTGATACTAATGTAGGTCATATATTACACAGGATCAACTGGATTTAATAACAAAGTTAATTCAATAATGTTAGTCTAATGAATTCAATACGTCCAACGTTTGCTAATGCTGCCAGTTATCTTGTTGATGAAGCCTCATAATTGCTTCAATGTTGACAAATTAAAGCAGAAAAAATATGCTTATTGAAGAAATCAATCAATCTTATTTTCGGTGAAGAGTTGTAATGTTGCAAGCCGACTCAGTCGTTCATCTTCCAAACAATGCCTCACCTGAACTGCACGCCCCGGTTCTTCAAAAAGGACTTTACGCAAGCATGGCTGCATGGCTTTCTCTGTACTCCAAGTCCGAGGCCTTCACGAAGGAGATTTTGCTCACATGGCCTAAACTCTAATGCACGCTCCAGCCCTTTAGGAAAATCTTCCTAGCATGGCCTCAGCTGAACTGCACGCCACAGTCCTTCACAAGCATGACTTCAGGTGTATTGCAGGCCCCAGTCCTTCAAGAAGGAGATCCTGTTAGAATGGCCTCACCTGTTCTGCACGCTAGTCCTTTGCAAAGGATAGCATGCTACAGTGAACTCACCTGTATTGCACACCCCAGCCCTTTACAAAGGAGATCCTGATGGTGCACATTCTGGTGAGGTCGTAGACAGCCTCAAAACCCTGTGTGACACTCTGGCCCAACTGGGCCGCAAACTCTTGATTGTTGAAGATCTTCAGGTTGCAACCTGAGAAAAACGATAGACATAGCAGCGTTATGAGAGACCAGACAATTAGCTACAGTCTGAAAGCCGAGGGCAACATGGGAGTGACGTTATAAAGAACAGCTGGCACACGTTACTTCAATAAGCGATATGAATTAGCACCGTTGAGATGTTTGGTTGAAAACCTAAAGGCGAGTCTCATTACCAAGACAATTTCAGAGTCAGCAGGGCCATCATCAGTAGAGAGAGAGAGAAGAAAAAAATCAAAATTCGCCCGTTACAAAAAAAAAACTTCCATCAAACTGTATGTATGCTAACTAGACAAAAGGGTCTTAATTACGATCTCTCAACTTGAACAAAAAGCAGCTATGTTGCACCTAGTTATGTAGATAAATTTCAATATCTTGGGTACATCATCACAGCAGATTGCAATGATGACAAGAATATTAGGAAGTAAACAAGGTGGCAAAATGCAGTAGGTAATATGCTGTTATACGAGTTACCTCACAAAGACTGGTATCCTTGGTGAAGGTAACTAATGCTGGGAACAGTCGCTGTTCTCTTAATTTCAGTAAAATATATATTAAATAATCTTTCACCTGACTAGTCATTTGTCAATTAAGCACTGACCGTAAAGAAACTGATCCCTATAAACTACAGTTGCTGTAGGAGCCTTGACTCCCAGAACCAGAAACGAATTCGACCGTCCAGCTATCCATTCGCGCATTTCCTCAATTTTTCAGACGAGTAAAAACAGTTCTGGTTAACTAACGGACACTTCAACCATAACCCTGTGACTGAAAGCAGTGGAATTTACTCTTCTGTCAAGTTTTAGGCCAGGTATAGCTACCCGCGGCAGTCGTTGTTGCTCTCCCAACTCATGGTTGTGCTCCTTATATTTTTGGTTTGTCTTAACCACTTCTACGGCAGCACTGCTGAAAAGTTTGGTGACTGGCATGTTGTTGTTAGTGGGAGAAATCGTAGGAGGAAGTATTGTATTTGATACCACATTGGATACAACTTAACTAATGATATGGTCTTTAGCTCACTGTTCTAAATTAAATGGTCACAGACATATGACTTCTGTATGTTATGGTTACTCAACATTTCAACTGAAGGTCACATTTCGACAAGATTTTCATAAACAAGTGTAGTTCTTATATTCAGCCAATTTCCTACAATTGTCTTATGGTACACTTAGGTACACATACACACTAATTATTTGCAGAAGTGATGAATTAATTGTTTATACATCAAATGCCATTTAAAGGTCAATGGTTGCACAATAAGTCAAAGTTAAAGCTATGACCCACCGAGGTAAATTATAGCTTGAATAAAAATTGTGGATCCCTTCAATAGGTTCACGATGGTAGTTAATTGGCCATCGCAGGTTCCATATCTAAGATGATCGATTTTGTACCTAAGACACTTTTCTTCACATGATCCTCTTTGTCAATATTTCAGATGTCCTTAGCTCTCAAACCATTTGGACTACAGCAATTGAGATGGTGACGGAATATGCTTGGCTGACCTGACAGGCGCATCATTCTGCCGAAAAACAACCCTCTGCAAAACAGAACCTCCCCGCTAACGCTGGCAGACATAAAAACTCCCTACAATGATTACAAAACACCATTACATGCATTGCTTTGCATTGCTGGAGGACACTTATAACACACGGGTCACATTTACACAAAGTGAGAAGAGTCCTCACACCAACTGATCACTTTGACTTGAAGGGGGACACCTTTCTCCAACGAGACGACCAGACCAAGCGCGCCACTACTTACAGAACTTGCGTCAAATTCACTGAGATACACATCTGAGATACACATGAGATAATAGAGGCACACTACACTGTGTTTCATACAGATAACCAATATTGCCTCCCTATACAAACACAGACACAATACTATTGTTCAAAGTAACCCGCCACAGTCGAACGAAGACGGACGCTCAGCAGTAACCATACTGTCAGCGCCCAATCACTGACCTGGCGGTATTTTGACGACTGTAGCGGGATGCCAGCCGTAGCGCTGGTTGCAGTTGGGCGACTGTACGAAGATAGCGCAGTCAGAAAGGCACTCCGCAAACACCTCTCCGCCGATGTAGTACAGGCGCACACCTTTGCCTGGGTGAACAAAAATAGAGTGAGCAAACACTTTGACAGGATGAAAATAGTGCATTTGTTGCTATTGCCTAGTCCTAGCTCTTCGTGCGGTGGAGAAGCTACGGCCGGTGCGCAGCAAGTCCAGGAACCCACGACATGTGGATGTTAGGAGTGTTTCAGCAAATGCAGGCATTTATATTAGACTTACATGGCTGAGGAAGCTGATGCTGTCTCGCGGTCATTCTCACAGATAACGCACGGACGTGATGTTATGGTTGAACCTGCCGGTTGCGCTGGTTGGGCACGAGTCATAACGTGCTCGACCGTATCGGCGAACCCGGCATATCGAGCAGAGATCAAAAGGGAGAACATTCCCCAGCCTATGCTTGTTTGACTGGAGGGCCGTGTGGTGTCCGCACTTTAGCCGTGACAGGTGGACCCTGTAACCCTTGGGCAGCCCCAACTCACTCATGTCCGACTCAGGCATTGATTATTTGATCAAAGTGCTCCAGTGGTTGGGTCCATGTGCTCCTTTTACTTTTGAAACCATGTTGCATAAGTTGAATCATTTATATTTTTCAAGAAAATTCACTATACCTAAGTCTCTTCATCACTGTTTTAAATATTTTGTCTCCATGTGATGTCAAAAGAATTGGTCTTGAGAGGCAACCTCCTTTTGCAAGGACATGTTTCATGGTCTGTGGGATGTCTGGGGTGTCTGGTGTCCAAGGCTTTCTGCCCCAACATTTGTAGAGGTCTCGATAGTACGTGCTTGCATTGTTTCAATAGTATAGCTGGGATGTTGTCTGGCCCGTATGCGCTATTGCTACCTAAATTATTGATAGCATTTGTAATGTCAGAGATGCCAATGTTAAGATCCGTCGAGCAAAACTCCAAGGTTATATCAGGGGATTGCCGTTTAACCTTTGTGATACTAAATACTCGTTTGCAATTTTCACTCAACAATTCACTCATTGCCTTAGTTTCATCAACCAGTTGACCAGATTCATTAATACGGTGCCAATTTTAGTTTTGGAGGACAAACTTTTTGCTGTGTAAGCAAAAATAAATAGAAATTTTAGTCATTTTTTCAATAGCTTTTTTTGATTTTCTCTTCTCTTTTGGTTATTTGAACCTGTAGTTCGGTGTTCAATTGAAACTATAGCTTTCTCTTATTTTCGTCATCTATTCTGGTCTAGCACATGTTGTAAGCACATCTGCAACAGTATATTATCAGAGTTATTTTTTTGCTTCCTCCACACTGTTTGCCAGGACAACAAAACTTTTGTTATCTCGATTCTCTCGATAAAAAGCTATTTCTCTGTAACGTAGTATGAGCCATATGGTTTAGCCTTGCGCTTCTGCATTTATTCGAATGAATCTTGAAGAGAAAACGTTACAGAGACGCATCTACGAGAGAGCTTGCTAATATTAGTTGAATGTAGTTTTCGAACGATTTAGACCTTAACCTTACTCGGGAATTTCAAAACTTCTAAGTTCCTCGACTGTCCTCGAGTTGTCAAGTAATACTAAAAAAGACACTGGCTATCCGGACTTAAATGTCTTCTAGGTAAGGGGTAGCGTCTCTTGCGCTTGGGGGTCTAAATGTCTTCTAGGTACAGCGGCGTCTCCCGACGTCTCGGCCAGCCGCTAAACCCCGACGTCTCGACCTATATAAGCGAGCTCCGCCGAGCTCCATCATTCATGAGGGCCATTGAAGCTGTTTCCCGTAAGGAGTGTATTGTTAAGATAGCAGGGGGAGGAGGAGGCCCCATATGGCTCTTACTACGTTACAGAGAAATAGCTTTTTATCGAGAGAATCGAGATGACAAAAGTTATATTCTCTTCCAGTCGTAAGAGCCATAGTGTTAGCATAGAAAATACCATCATGAAGCGCAAGCTGGCCTATGCCAGAAGAGCACAGAAATTGGATGGATCAGCTGCATAGAGTATGAGTACTTAAATAGTAATTATGTACGTCAATATATACTGCCTTCTGGTGTGAGTGTGAATGAACAGCCAGGTAGTGGCAGTAGAACCCTCAATATGGAAGTATCTACAATGAGTACCATAGCTAATAAGAAAACCTAGCCGTGCAGTGAGTCGGATAAAGTAAATATATACTGAGGAAACAGACGTAATCTTTATCCTGAAGCCGTAGCATTGAGTACTTCATAACGATATGGTAAGATAATCTATACATGTACCCTATAATATATACCAACGTCTCTGGTATTAGCTAGCATAATGTCACAAGCCCATGATATGAGAGGGACTATCCACCTGGTTCTCAGTGAAACGCAAGGTTGGTTAGGGTTCCCCACTGTAAATAGGTACTAGTGCCTAAACACGTGGGGCGACTTCCCAAACTCCTTGGATATGAAGTCTTGGAGAGGGACCCCATACGTCCAAGCGAGAGATGAAGCCGATTTTCGCTGGCGTCGTGAGCTTCAGTGAAGGCATGCGGTGTGGCTTCATTGATAAATGAGCAGATATAATGCCCAACCGATGATGTCTTGAGTGGTTTGCCTGAAGTAGGAAGGATGAGCTCCAAGTCATTGCTCAATGGACATCGTGCTACGCAGGCGTTGAGTATGGTCATACAGCCCAGGCCGTGCGTCCGGTCATCCGACAGCAGTGAGGCGATAGAGATGAGCGGTGGCGTGTGGGTGAGGGTCTGGTTTCAGTACTGGATCATGTCAGCGGTCAGAACGAGCGCGCATGGAGAGTTCTTGGAGAAATGTAGTCAAGTGCGTGCCGTTGCTGCGATCTCAAAGACCATGTTTCCTGCTGCGAGAGCGACGAACAACTGAGTCTTCTGAAAGAGCGCCAATACTGACGTCGTCTGAGAAATGAAGCGAGGGGAGGCGAGCATGTCGACAACCGGCTCCAGTTTCCACTACAGCACGATACGTCTTTGTGGTGGATTCTCGTGAATCTGGGATTTTGCCATTTCCTTGAAGATCGCCTCGCGGGTCGTGACGGCAAACCAATGAAAGAGAGGCAAATAAAGCGCCTTCCTGTAAGCCAAAACTGTAGGAGGAACGAGTTGCTTTTACTTGCCGGTATAGTGCAGGAACGGGAAATAAGGTGGACTGGTTGATGGACTGCACCTTCGTGACGCGTAGCCCCGCTTGGAAAGTAGTCCAGCAGCTTGTGGTATTGACGTTGTGCGGACTGTTTGTGCGTGTTGACCAGGGTGTCTGTGAGCAATCAATTGTATTTGATAGCGAGGACCGTTTTGAAAAAACTTGATGCGAGGTAACTCAAGAAGTGTCGTGATGTTAGAGGCCTCTCCATGCCTTCGACACGCTTGGGACACGTCGAGGGTGGGCGACAGGTCGCTGAAGGACGCAACAACCTTGGGTCACCACAGTGTGTCGAAGTGGTCGGGCACTATGAGGACGCCGCTGTAGCAGTTCGTCTCGAGCTTGTGGGGCACCTGGTGGATCAGGTTGTATAGAGGGAACAGGTATATTTCCCTTCTCTGAGTCGTCGGATTGGAAGTAAATCACGAACGATGCTCGTGGATAATGAAACGGAGCTGCAAAAAGTGAGAAATTGTGGTTTTCCGGACGCTCGATGAGGTCTATTTGCCTAGTCCCGCGCAGGGCAGAGAGGAGGGCGAGGCCCTGAGGCGTCCGCGTCCACCCCTTTTCGACTGGTAGGAGGCGTGAGAGCTCATCGGCCCAGACGTTCTGCGATCCTGGAAGGTGGGTCGCGAGAAGCAAGAGGTGACGGCGCTGGAGGATCTTAGGAGCTTGGCTCCTAACTTCTGCCAGCCGAGGCCTTGCTGGAGCCCAAGTGGTTCACCATGGTTACCCTGCCCTGTTGTCTGACAACACGCGGATTGTAGTGCGGTGCCAATGAGCTCTTACCAGCAGCGCATGTACGATGGCTGGCTATTCCTTCGACGTAACATGGAGAATACATCCCAATTGCAACCAGTGGCCGTAAGATTGCTGGTCGTCGCAGCATACAGCCCTCGCGCATCGCCCACACGAGGTGCTTTGGTGGAGGAGGTACGAACGGGACGTGGGAGTGAACGAAAGCCTTAATGCTCCAGTGCTGTACTGCGCGGCGGTAGGGATTGTTGAGATGGCTGAGCTTAAACGTCGAGCGAGCAAGCCTTTTCACTTTAAATGGGAACGGAGTGACCAGGAATAATGGATACAAAATTGTTGGCAAGCGTTTCCCACTGAATATCACGCGCAATATCTACACGTATGGAGTTGTCAAAGAAAGGAAGACTTCCCGCGGATGTTGTGAACAGCGATACAATCGAAACGTTCAAGTCACGGCTCGACAAATTCTACCAAAATCGCCGCTAAATAGCTGCCATCTATAGCACTTTCATCAGTATATTCGTGAAAAATGGTGTTCGGCATTGACACCCATACGGTTAAATTAGTGCCTGGCATTGGCACTAGCACGGCAAAAAAGGTGCCCGGCATTGGTACCTGCTCGTTGCAAAACGGTGTTCAGCAATGACACCGGTCAGCATTGGTTTAACGAGGAATGAAACTGTGACAATCTCAGGTCAACACCGTGGGTCGGTGGCTTTCTCTTTAGGTGCTGCTTTTAGTTGTTCCGAGCATCATTGTTAAACGCTATTTCCTTCAACAAACTTTCCCTTTATTGATCTATTAAAACAGAAAATACACAGACACAAGATGCTATCATAGACGTTCTACTTCAGAACTAATCTTACTATCAAAAGGCAACCCAGTTTGGGCCAAAAGGCCAATTGTTGTCTTCTTACACTTTTAAACACTTGTAAACTCTATATAGCTCCAGTCCAACTATATCAATCGACAGTCAAATAGCTGATGCACCCAACTCTATATAGCTCCAGTCCAACTATATAAACAGACACTCAAATAGTTGATGCACCCAACTCACTTTTGCAGCCCCACAGCCATAACAGCCCCGCCAACAGGGCACGCAGGCATGGGAGGCAGTACACCTCAGCGCGCCAGCAATCAAAAAGAACAGCACGGTACAAGCACTGCAGCATGATGCTGGTCGAAATGCGCTCAATAGTTCTAAAGAAAACAAAACAATGAAGACAGTCAACAACTGCACCAACTGTCAGCAACACAAACTAAGCCACAAGATCACATCAAATTGGGTCTAGCAAAACTCATAAAAACACTGCCCCCAATTCCTCCGCCAAGGCCCTCTTGAAGCCGCGAAGTGAATCACACCGCACCACATCAGCGGGCAGCTGGTTCCAAATCTGCACACTGCGGGAATAAAAGAATCTGATTTATAGTCCGTCTGACAGCAAGAAGCCACCAGCTTGAAAGAACGCCCACGTGTGCTAACATCCCAAGCTCTTTCAAACAGAGCAGACAAACCTGAATCAACAGAATAATGAAAAATCTTCCAACACTTCACAAGATCTGAACGCAACAACCTCCCCCTCACAGAAAACAACTGCATTGCTTTGAGCCGCTCACCATAGTCCACTCCACCCAGCCCATCAATCTCCCTGGTCCACCTCCTCTGCACAGACTCTAACAATCTCAGATCCACAAATATCCCACATTCCACACATATGAGCAGTAGTCCAAGATGGGTCTTATATGAGTGATAAACAAAGAGACCAAGAAAACAGAACTCCTTTTGTCAGTAAAGCGGAGCAGACTGGTCGCCAGAGTGGGAGCCTTTCTCACAACACTCCTCACGTGGAGATGAAACCAACAGCTTTGAGTCAAGAAGCACTGCCAAGTCCCTGAAGGAATTGACAAGCTCAAGCACCACACCATTCAAATTAAAAGCAATTCTATCATCGATCTGCTCCAATGCAAGACGGCACCTGTAGAAACGCATAAAGACACATTTGTCAATGTTCAAAGAGAGATTCCATAACAACGACACAGACTGCACCAAATTCAGATCCCTCTGCAAGGAAGACACACCCAGGCGAACTGATTGTACATCGCGGGGTAAATTCAAATTAAGTTTGAAGTCGTCAGCAAAGGCCTTCCACTCACAAGCTACACCTGCTGCAACATGATTGACATATAGCAGAAACAAGAGCGGACCCAGCACAGAACCCTGGGGCACACCACTTGTCACCTCCCAAAAGTCACTGACAACTCCCCCCGCAGAAACCCACATTCGCCTGCCTATCAGAAAATTACAAAATCCAATTCAACAGTCCACCCGGAATACACACACATCTCAGTTTGTTCGTCACTGACAACTCCCCCCACAGAAACCCACATTCGCCTGCCTATCAGAAAATTACAAAATCCAATTCAACAGTCCACCCGGAATACACACACATCTCAGTTTGTTCAACAAAACCGAGTGACTGACAACATCAAACGCTTTAGAGAAATCCAGAAAGACCACATCAACAACCTTTCTTTCATCTACCCGACTAGCAACCTCACCATAAGTAAGCAAAAGTTGGTTTTCGGTGCTCCTTCCCACCTTGAACTCAATATAGCTTTAGTCCAACTATAACAACAGAGTCAAATAGTTGATGAAGTAATTTTCATATTTAATACCAATCTAAGCACCTTCACTGACTAATGATAGAATAGGTTATTATTGTGCACAATATTCACACCTAAAACTTTCATGCTCAGTCAGTGTCAGAAAAACTTTTTTTTCTAATGTCCGATACCTAATCTGAAATATATGAAAACAATTAAAAAGAGGATAGAAAACGAGCTGAAAGCAAGCACTCCAAGAATTGAGGTGAGTGACGGGTCAGTAAAGAGATCCTTAAAAACACATTGCACTTGCTGACCTAAAAGACAAAGGTAGCATTGCCTGAAGTACAACACCCTTATGGAACGTCGCGTGCCCTCTTACCAATATGCTTCCTGGTCTGCTCCACAACAGGGCTTCGGTTGACGTTGGGCAGCTGGCCAAGACAGAACCGCTCGCTGCTGCTGGGGTCTGAAGAGATGACACATGTCACTACTAACACTATGTCATAAAATATTTTTGCTTCATTATTAGGGATGCACTGAATTCCTTGTATATAATGATAATACTAATAATAATAATAATAAAAATAATCATTATTGCGGCACTCGATGGTGCAATAATGGTTACAACAGAAAATGAGTTCAACAGGAAAACATTTCTACCAACACAAAAAGATATCATAAAAAAAAAATAATAATGCACACGTGGAGACAGACCAAGATTGAAATACACGACAACAATTTACAGATCAAGTTGGAGACAAGCGTGTTTAAAATACCTTTTATGTCCCTTTCCCACATGAGTATGTGTGCAAAAAACAATGTTGGAGAGATTTAGGAAAGAGCTATCCATCAGTGAACATCCTCGGGGTCGCATCTCGACCTGACAGCCACCCGCATTGAGTCACACATTATTCCTATTAATATCGGGATCTTCCTTCATATGCAGTATTCTGTCCCATCTATCTTTTTGTGGAGATAGTTCGCATCCCTCACTGTTGCATACTGCCTCCAGGAAGGATTTTTTTTGAGTTTTGAATTCGTTCCTGGAGGCTGTATGCACTTTTTCTTGCTCGTACTTTCAGGCAATCAACATCATAATCTGCAAATACTAGGCTAGCACTTGCTCTTTTTGGGACACCCAGCAGTCTCCTGAATATGACATTGTATGCTACTAGAAGTTTGCTCATATTACCCCAGGTAAATTTACACCACAATGAGTTACACTATATAGGCTAACAGTTCTTACTAAAAAGCTGCAGCTTAACATCTGTTGTAATAAAGTTGAATTTTCTTATTAGTCGGTTGCCAACCGCATTTATCTTCCGGTGTTGATTAGTGATACCTTCATTATCACACCGATTATTCGTTATTAAATGTCCCAAGTAAGGGAAACTGTCCACACACTCCAGCGGGGTCCCGCTCAGTACCCCGTCCGTTCTGTACTGGAACTTCTGGTTGGGCGGTTTCACTCGCATACACACTGATTTACTGGTACTGTGCTCGATGTCTAGTTTCGCGGCCTCAGTCTCGCATGTATTTAGCATCGTCTGAATGGCATCGGCATGTGGGGCCTAAAGGACCATGTCATCTGCATAATAATAATAATAATAATAATAATAATAAAAACTTTATTGACAACCAACATGGGCATAGTTTTACAATTGAGACATCTTATTTTATGGTTACAGTCTGAACAAAGTTATAAAATTACCGCACACAACTAAGAACAAGTTACGGCATACAACTCTATCCTGCCTATGCGTATAGTAATTCTCTCCATCGCCTTAACAATGACGAGGCAGCGAGCGCATCACCAGAGCA
>SDVV010016279.1:0-14293 GCA_016164225.1 Gammarus roeselii
CTCACTTAATGTTTGAAAAGATTGGAAGCGGAGGTCCGTTTCGAGTAAGCGTTTTTTCTTTTGCGCACCAGCGTGCGTCTGTTATTGCTAAAACTTTCACTTTTTTCTAACGTTGAAAGCGTTGTTTTGTTTTTTCCTCGCACACTTAGGCGTGCGAGCCTGCTTTAATCAATGATCGTCGAGCCCTACGGGGGAGCCTATTATGACTCACGTTGAGGCTCTGGTGGAAATGAGGACCAAATCAAATCAAATCCACCCTTCACCGATTCAGTATGCCTTAAGCCAACTGTCAATCATTCACTGTGTGCACAACTACTCCTCTCCTCTAAAGTCTTACTTCATGCTCCAAATTTAAATATTCCAATAACCAAGGGAATACCACGTACAAATTAATATGCTCTGGTAGAATGGTTCTCTTAAAATGGCAATATGACAGTGCAATGTGCATTCTATCAATAGGGCCACATCAAAATAGAGGCAGATCAAATTATGCACACTCATGGACCGGCAAGAGTCATTCATCTTGTTAAAAAAAATCATGGAAGTACTTATATCATCAATTAATGTGAACACACAGATGTCTAACATATGGTGTTGCATACAGAAACTGATTAAAAACTGCAGTTCTAATCCCCTTCAACCCTAAGGGTGGGGGAATGAACCACACCAACCTGCAGGAAGTCATGGGACTCTTAGCAACACATAACTCATCCAAAAACTGTAACATGAAACGTATTGCGGAATAAAAGCATTTGGATTTCTCCACAAAATATCTTGTAGCTTACAGTGAATCAATCACTGTATGCTAAATCCTGGTGCAATCCGCGCCTCCAACCCCTCTGCCCCTGGTGAGGATCTAATTTCCTACGAGATGTTTCGCCACCAACAGCCTTCTACACTTTTTTACCTATAACTTATTTACAATACAATCTGATCCACACACTCTTATCTCAGTTGGTGGTTTGGTCTTTCCCCAGACCCGGCAAACAACTGATGAATTGTCCAGATACCTTGCTTAGAGCTCGCCTCATGTGTAGCACAGGCCTGGAGAAGATTGTGAATGCTCGACTGACTTCTCACCTAGAACAAACTCACTCCTGTCCCCGTGTCTCATCTTTCAGATGAGACACTGTGGTTCCTCAGCATTCCTCGTACAAAATTTCCTGCTTAGTTGAGTCTGATCAAAATTGCCAATCACATACATTCCAAAGATGTAGCGGTATCCCAAGGTAGCGTCTTTTTATTTACTCTATTCTTGATTGCAATTAATCAAATTGCGAGAGTATCCCTTTCGTCCATGTAGGGTTTTCTTGATGTTGATGTCACGTGATTTATGTGTCAACGCCAGCCTTGTCCCAACTCCAAAATGTCAACTACAGAGTGCTAGTGTCCAGGTGGTTGTTTGGGCGCAATCATGTGGTGAAGACTACTAGTTGATACCGATGTGATATTGAGAGGGAAGAAAGGTACTAAGTGTTGGGTGCACTGAAGAGTCTGATGGGCTGTGGGACGTTGGGTAGGGAAGCAAAGCGAAGGTTGTATGATGGGGTAGTTTTCCCAACTGTGGCTGAGATGTAAGGGGTGAGATTGGAAGAGAGAAGAAAATTCGATGTTTTTGAGATGAGGGTTTGAGGGGATCAAAAGTGATTTTCAAATTAGAACAGAGATGATGCGAAAGTTGGAGGGCAGAGTTCATTCACGTGTTATGAGGTGGTACGGGTACATAGTGATGATGGATGAGGGGGGATTGGTGAAATGGGTGATGAAGGCAAAGGTGAGTGGACGTGAGCCTAGAAGTAGACCAACGTTTGGGTGGGTGGATGACATAAAGCAGTCATTAGGAAGGAGAGACGTTAATATGAAGGTAGTGAGGGACTATGCAACGGATAGGCTTGAGTGGAGAATGGTTTTGAATGAATTTGACGCAGCCTTGGTCTGCTTCCCTGCCCTTGTTGTCTTGTTGAGAAACAAGATATACGTGAGTGGGGTTTACCCATGAGGCAGCTTGAGTGAACTAGTAAATGCTGTTGGCCTTGCTCCTGATCCTGGGCTTTACTCCTGACCCAAAGTGTGTGCTACAGGGTCTTGGATGTACCCTTTAGCGCGGTAGGCCTGAGTTTATGTGGGAGTGCATGAGAGGAGTGTGAGGTGTGCCTTGTTGTCAGCCACCCCCTTCTCCGCTTGATGTATGTATAGACATACAGCCGTTTCCCCCTAGTTAGAGGGATGGCTAAGTTAGGCAGACACGGAGTGGGGAGGAGCCCAATCTCCCCACCACAAGACCACCGTGTCCCTGCCGAGGCTCGAACTCGCGACATGCAGCACCAGAGGCTAACACTGCAGTCTGATACGCTAACCACTCGGCCACGGCGGCCTCATTGTATTTGATGCTTTATTGTATTTGTAACTGTAATGCATGTGCACTTCATATCCATAGGTCCCTCACACATACACAGAACCAAATCTCAGTCTCCATGGCTAATTGATCCCATTCCGACCTTCAGTCCACTTTTAATGACTAATATCCAGACAGAAAGTAACCTAGACCATTTGCATTGATTGGTCATTTATCAAATTGCAGTGTACATCACCTGGAGTGCTGATATAAGAACTTCATTATGCCTTTACAGCACTATCATCTCGTCCAAACTGGACTGTAGGAGCATTGTCCAAGCTTTGCAAGATCTAATGTTCTCAAACATTTGAACCAGTCCACTGTGGCGCACTTTGCACCTGCACTGCAGCTTTTCACTCCTTCCCTATTGTCAGCTTCTATTGGAAACTGGTGAACCAAGTTTTGCCATGCGATGGGAACAAATCGACCTCCAATTCTTCAGCAATATATTTGCTCGATCTACTTTCCCAACATGTACTACAATCTGGCAGCTCCCTCATCAAACTTCTTATAGTGCAATGAGTATAATGAGGGGGCGGACGATGCGGTTCAAAGAACTGCAGTGCCGCCTTACCCAGAAAAAACACATCCACTTCCATAAAAATATTTTTATCCAACAATCTATAGATCTGTGCAAAACAAATGTAACGTGGAACATGGAATGGTCTGATTTTTTGATGAGAAATAAATAGTGCACAATTAAACTTGCACCAACATTCTGGACCCTCAAAAGCATCCAATCTTGACAGCATGAGATAATTATTTGCCTATTTAGAATAGGACATATTTGACTCATTTTATGCATAGACACCTAATAGATATGTTGCCACCTTCATATTGCGTGGACTGCCCCCCTCCCCCTCTTACAATGGACCATGTCTGCCACCTTCATATTGCGTGGACTGCTCCCTCCCCCCCTTCCCTCTTACAATAGACCATGTCTGAGCAGAATGACCAACTAGGACGGAAAGTTGGTGAACTTCCCAGGGGCCAATTACTGGACCCTATTAATGCTTAACATGTTCCCTCTGAAGCAACTCAGTGTGGAAACACTTCTCAGCTCTTCAACATTCTTCACCTTACCTGCTCATAGATTCCTCCATCATAAAGGATCACTGTTCATAACTCATTTTGAATAAAGCACTTTCTTGACCTCTCCCTACAGTTGTAGTGACTTGAGAATGCCATGAGCCAAATCAAACCTGAAGGTGAACAATGACTTATCCACAGCTTGATGCAGCACTATTTGCTGATTTGACGTCCAGTGCCAAAAGGACATTGACTCCAGTACACTAGAATGGCCTTGGCACTGTAATTTAATCTTGATATAGATATCTACTGCCATCTAATTGTAGTATTTTTTATAATTGCCTGCTAGCCAGTTTGAATAAATGTGGGTTGAAGTGTTGATCAACGATGCTTTCTGTTGCTTACTCTTTAATTGCTTAAAATAAGAGAATTGACTATTTAATTTTGCTGTTGTGAGAAGCTGACTTTCAACTTCCTTTTCATTACCATTGATATGTGAAATCATTATTATTGTATTGAATACTCTAACAACAAATTTGCTTGGAGGTGTGGGTTTATTACTCTTATTTAGCCAACTGACCTAATGCTCAACTGTTTACAGCCCAAAAAATTAGCATGCATCTGTTTTTTCAGAGTTTTTTCTTAATCAAATTATATTGCAGCTTATATTTAAACAAAAATTATGATTAGCTATCAGCTAACCAAGCTTTCATTGTTTGGTTTCTATGCTGCTAGATAGTTAGTCAGAGCTACAGGTCTGATGTTTGAGCTTTGTATTGTCTTTTATTTGAAACTTTCTCATCATTGTATTAGCTAGCTATATGTTACCTATTCTCTGTACAGCCCCATCAATGTGAACTATTTTACTCGTATTGAAATAATCATACCACGATGTGTTGTGAATGTTGCAACTGGCTGTCTGTCTTTGGTCAATGAGTTATCTAGTTTGTATTTTGGAATATTGAGTCCATAACTGCTAACCCCTGTTTGTTGCTGACTTGTCGTTCCCCTGTGCAGGCATGGTGGGCCTGCCCCCTACCGTGACGCGTCTCTCCGGCCCTAACGGCTGCCAGGTGTATGTTGTGGGCACGGCGCACTTCTCCCGCGAGAGCCAGCAGGACGTAGTGACCACCATCGAGCGTGTGCGGCCTGACGTATTGGTACTGGAGTTGTGCCGTTCCCGCACCGCCATCCTGTCCTTGGACGAGCAGACCATCATTGAGGAGAGCACCAACATGGACTTTGCCAAAATGCGCTTGGTGATCGCTCAGCACGGACGCGTGCAGGGCGTGCTCTACCTCCTGCTGCTGTCTGTGTCAGCTCACATCACGCGCCAGCTGGGCATGGCCCCAGGCGGAGAATTTAGAGTGGCCGTCAGCACCGCTAGGAGGGTTGTGCCAAATGCCAGCATCCAACTGGGGGACCGGCCCATCAACATCACCCTCAGCAGAGCTCTTTCCGCCCTGTCTCTTTGGTCCAAGGTCAAGTTGGCCTTCCATATCATCACAACCACTGAACCCATCAGGTGAGTGACATGTTTTTGGTCAAGTTTCCTTGCATTGTCTCTCTCATTCACACTCGGCTCTAATTTTGGTCATTTGAATAATTTTTTGTGAGTTGTAAAGATATGCAAGAAGTGCACTAACAAAAACAAAACTCCTATTGATGTTTACCGTGTCCGAGTGGTTAGCGTATCCGACTGCAGTGTCAGCCTCTGGTGCTGCATGTCGCGAGTTCGAGCCTCGGCAGGGACACGGCGGTCATGTGGCGGGGAGATTGGGCTCCTCCTCCCTCTGTGTCTGCCTAACTTAGCCACCCCCCTAACTAGGGGGAAACGGCTGTATGTCTATACATTAATGTTGTACCTAGTTATATTGATTTTGATGTAGGTCTTTGACTCACAGGCCTAGCGGGGACTGTTACAAATTTTGTTATACGGTCGTTTTGTCAGCACAACAATGTTTTTCATGAAGCTATCATTGGAATGGGTTTTGTACCCCGATCCTAAAAGAAGTATGCATGTCTTTTAATGCGATGAGAAAAGTTCGTTCTCCACCTTCAATTCATGATGACTTACAAAATGTCATCCAACAGCTTTTGTTGATTACTGCAATCTAATTAGCTATGAATTTTTACAATTCATGTTCTGAATGTTTCTAAAGTAGTTTATATTGCAGCGACACTTGAAGTTTAGATACTGTTCAGTTGAATCATTCAATCCATTACAGGATAGATATTATGGAGAGGCAAACTACTGATGTGGAAACATTACAACAACTGTATATGCATCATGATAAGTCAATTGATGACAGTATTGTAAATCATATCTTGCTCCATGAAATTCAAACCGGTGGCCCAGCAGAGATGAGCTGTTTGGAGCCTTTGTTTTCATTTTTGCAATTTAAATACTGTATTTGGTAATAGTTCTATGTATTATATTTAGGATTTGAAAACCCACTGCCAGACTATGAAAGGGTTTATAGCTATGGTTTAATTATGATGATAGTAATAATGATGTTAGTAATAATTATGTTCATAATAATGATATTGATAATAATACGTTAACAAAATGAAGTTTTTATAAGAAAATGAGCATGCACTATTTTTTGTAGCAACTGTCTAAATTCAGCTAACAATTCCCAATTTGGGCCAACGGTTCCCAATTTGGGTGAACCATCTGATGCTTGGTTGAATACTTTTTGTATTTCAAACTGAAATCTTGATAGCATGATAATTATTGTTCTTATATGCAGTTAATTTTCACGAGCTGCGGGTCCCATATGATTCCCAATTCATTTGTAGTTGCAAATTTTTGATGCTGAGTAGGTAACTACTCAAATCAAATTCATACATTCATATTGTTGATAAGAAAGAGTGTTGAGGGATATCCACAATTGAATTACTTGTAAATTTCCTCAACAAGACTAGAAGGTTGTATGACGTTTGTAACATTCCCTTTCTTCAATTGTTAGATTGAGCCTATGAGCATAGCAAGTATTTGAAGTTCATCTGTCACATTTGAACTACTTTTTTGAGAAAGTGTATTGTGGTAAGTGTTCACATTGCTGTTTGTGACTAGCGATGAACAAGGACTAAAAAGGGGCTACCATCATTGATCAGTTGTTATTTGTTTCCACTATAACCTGGTTGTGTTGCTCCCCAAAACACTGTCAGTCTGGTGGAACTTGAATTTTTCCAAATGAAAATTTTCAAGGACTTGAAAAACTCCCCTTCACTTAAGATTTTTTTTTGTTGCACGTGTCGAATATTTGTAAGTAGCTGATTTACACAAACAAAGACTATCTCTTTCAAGTGCCGTAATCTAAATGCAACATTCTCAACGTTTTGGTGCCTAATAGGTAAGGATGCATTGGATGTTGATTTTAACTGAATATGCGGTCAATTTGATGGACCAAATATGAATGTCCGGTAGTGGCCAGATATTTGATAGTTAGCGTCCTCTCCACAACAAACCTTGACATTCTCCAACTTTAGGCACGGTGGTTGTTGGGACTGATCTTTTTTAATTCTCTTCTAGGAAACCAGTATACATTTGTTAACACTGAAAGTAGTGGTTATCCAATAAGAATGACTTCATATATGATCAGTTTCTCTAAACTTTTAAATCTTGCATGATATTTGTGTGTATATTGACCACCAATGTGTGCTGCAATGTGTGTACGTACCTACACAAATTGGTGCCACATGTTTGCAGTAGGAGCAGCAGCAGCAACAGTGACTTGGTTGACCACTTTAGCATAGGGTTGTTGGTCGTGGAGGAATTGTCATCAGAACCTCTTGAATCAATTTCTGTAATGTTTCAACTACTTAGGTCTTCCTAGAGCCATTTTAGAGAATGTGTCTTGCAGTAAGTGTCAATTTGATTGGCTATTGGTTTATTCTTTCTTCTGGCGTCTATGTTTTGTTGCTGGCTTTGTTATATGATATATTTTTGAAGCTACACTGTTTTGAAACAAAATTCATAATGTTATGTGAAATCTGGCTATCCAACAGGATATCAAGTTGCTTCTATCTAGCCGCTTATTGAAAAGGAACTGGATAGTTACCGGATCCTCTGAATGTCTTCCGTGGGGAGTTACCTCGGTTGATGCGACAATCATTCCATTCTAGAATTAGGCTTTTGGCAAGCCTTCAATCATTGTGTAACAAAAAAAATATTTCTCACACGTAGCTACCGAGTTCGAGGACAAAGCAACTCCTTTTTGGCATTGTATTTTTTATTATAGCTCATAAATCTAATTCACAAAAGACATTTTTGATCTTCCTCCGTGTCATAACTGTACGTGGCAAGCTCCTATTGGCTCAACATTTTCAACAGCCATTCGGGTGTTGCTACGTGACGTTTCGTCTAGCCTCAGTCCACCAAGTGACTCCTGTGTGTATGGACTCTACGGCATGTTCGGCCGCCGTTTGATTCTAGTCTCCATTCCTTTAGTAAAGAGGACGTGGAGAAGTGCAAGAACAAGGACATGATTGAGGAGCTGCTTGCTGAGATGACGGGCCAGTTTCCCGCCATCAGCGAGGTCTTCGTAACTGAGCGTGACAAGTTCCTATCGCACTCGCTCTACGTCGCCTGCCGCGTGCAGCCTGGTGCGGGTGAGGAGCAGTTGCGCCACTGGTTACCGAGACTGACAAGTTCCTGTTACAGTACCTTCCTTTGTTCATTACCATAAAATATCATTCAAATTATCATGACAAAAATTCTTTTCTACATTCTGATACACAATCATTATTGTTACACTATTCACGTCGCTACCAGCATTTTGCAGAAAGGAACACAGCAGTTGAATTTAAGAAAAGATTAGGATTGCTTTTTCTTGCTCAACTGAACCTCCTTTTTGAATTACACTGGTAATTAGGAACCTGAATTGTAATAACCAAGCTACCAAGAGGAATCCTAGCTTTACTCTTTCACAAATGCTGTTACCCCCTAAGAGGTTGCAAGCATTTTGTTGTTCAATTGAAATCAAGATGATCAGCTGCTGTTGATTTTTTATTTCACTGTGATTGCGCTTAATTTGTTCATAAACAACTACTTGATGCCCCTCTGGGTAACCGCGTCATTATTGGGTTGGAGGAAACCTATTGTTTGGTAGTTATTGGCTATTATGATGAATTCATATACCGGATTCCTAAGCCGCAGCGGGTCTCAAGACCAGCATAACTGTTTGCAAAACTAACATGACAGAATATGTTTGATCAGAATTCAGTCGTGCAAGCTTTTGACAGCGGATGCTTGTGAAGGTATACCGTTTCTATGAATGAAGGTAGCATGCTCTTTTGGAAGTGCAATTCTGAAACATGACCCCTTAGCAAACAAGAGTTCTCTAGATATGAATGAAATCATCTGATGATACAAATTAAATCCCCTTTAGGGTTGATTGAAGTTTAGTGAAAATTGTGATCAAATCAAAGAGGAATGGATGAAATCCTTGCCAGATGCTCAAGTATTGCAGTGATGTGAATGCTCCTCTTATCAAGAACATTTCTGTTGAGATGTGCACAAAAAATAGGCGGCTGTAGGAGAAAGGGTTGCGAGTGATGAAACGATGGGGTTGAAATGGCGGCGATGGAGACGCAGAGAAATGCTTTTGAGAAGTGGTTGTAGGCGTGGTCGGTGACAACTACAGATAGAAGAGACGGAACATGCCGCGTGGGGCTTGGAGAGAAAAGAGGGGAAAAGATGCTAGTTGAGGTAGGCAGTTGTGCGAGAATTTTGAGGAGAACAAGCAAATTTTCTAGAAAGAAGTGGAGGGGATGATTTATGGGAAATGTCCGGATGTTTTTGAAGAGTGGTTATGTGCGGATGAGAAGGGCTAGATATTTTGAGAAGGTGATGTACATTGTTACTGTGGGTGGTGTACAATTGCCAGTTTCAGGAGCAATTTTTTTGCGGGCATTGCTTCAGAACTGGTGGAATCAGGGAAAGCCCCCTGGTTTGCACAGCATTGTAGTTGAGAACCTTGATATGAGTGGGGTAACTTAATCTGTTTTTTGTCTTTCAGGGTGTCAATTGAGTGGCGCTGTTCATGCATTATTCCGCTGTTAAGATGTTTAGGATTATAGAGTTCAATGCAGTAACTCATAAGTAGTGATGGACGATACCAAAAATTTGGCTTATACCAATACCGATACCAATTAATTGGTCAAAACCGATACTAAAAATGGCCAATACTTTGCCTCTACCGATACTTTTCCATAATTTTGATTCAATGATTGAAGTATACATTTCCACTGTATTAAATTTTATGCCTACAGAGTTAAAAAAAAAATCACTTTCAGTGAAGATATTCACTGATTGACTATCCACAAATAATTTTTGGTTCATAAGTCTGTTAGGCACTTTAACTTTGATACACAGACTAAATAGACAGTATTCACAGTGAATCTTCAGCTTTGCGCAGAGGCAGTATCGTAACCAATGAGTGACAAGTGAGTTTGAAAACACCATCGCATACTGTTCTTCGCGTCTAAGCTCCAAAGCTTGCAAGGTTCCAGGGTATATAAGCTTTTTTTTGCCGTATCAAAATTAGAGCCGGTCACCGCTCCAAGCCGAATATCGCTCAGAGACCAAATATCGTCTCGTAAAGGTGAAAGTTTTCAGCTCAATTGGAGAGATCGACTATCATCTCTTTCAAGCAAAGTAATAAGGCAGCTCAGAGGGATACCCCCTAGGGGTATCCCAGGCTCACCCGCCTTCCCGCGGTGTCCTTGTTAATCACCAAAGTTTCTTTGTCCCTTTGTGTAAACATATTTTGATTTAAAAGATCCTTCCAACGTCCCTCCCTTCCAGTTTGTAGCTACACCCCCCTCCTCCCATTGGTGCACAAAGAGGTGAGCCCCCCACTGACACGGGGTTGTGAGAATTTAGAATCGAAACCACTTGAAATTAAAAAAAAAATGTTGTAAAAAAAAAGCATAAAAAAATCTTTACAGATAAAAATGTAGATTTAGGATTAATTTAAGAGTAAATTTAAGGATTAAGTTAGTGTATATATTCGTATATACAATAGAAGTGAATGTAAAGAAGACCCCACCTCCATTACCCAGAATCCCGAGTAGAAGCCGGGGATCAAACGTCAGTCCCTCTCCCTATCGGAGAGGGGCTGACGTCCTCTCCAAAGCGTCGCGCTCAAACCAGTCTGCGAGAAAGAGCAACAAACCCCTCAGAAGTTCCTCATAGATAGGAGACCTGACTCTGGTCGTAGTCGACGTCACAAATGAACGCTTCTCGAAGCTGGACGCAAATATAAATGGAATGCTGAATACCCTAGGCGCAAGATGAGCAAAATGATGGGCCTTCCCGAGCTGGAGACTGAGAACTGCTCGGTGCCCTCCAGTGAAGTCTGTAAACGCCTCACTAAACTCGAGAACCTTTGTGCAATTATGAATACCCAACTGGATGACCTGATGAAGAGGACAGAGGCCAGGGAACCTGTAACCTGTTCGTATGCATCTGCCTCTGACCTCTCTGATAACATCGCTCTCCTCCCAGCCGAAACTCATAACGCCCGAACACCAAAAAACGTTAAGAGGAGACACACTCGATTTGAAACCCACAACCTATTCATCAACGGCCCTAAATTCCCCGAACAATTGAAAATGGCATTCGATGTCAATGACAGACCGGATATTTGCCCATATGGTCTACAAGAAGAACTGGGCTCCATGACTGGCCGTCCAATTCTCAACTTCACCGCCAGCGGTGACGATAGCTTCACCATTGAAGTAGACGCAAAACTTCAAAATGACACTATACTCTCCAAAAACAGAATAAGCGAAAAGCCTTGCAAAATCATTCCACACACAACTTTTTCCATGAGCTCAGGCCTGATTTACATTGAGGGTCTCGAGTGATGAAGCCGACGAGTTCATCACCGGACTCGTCCAATACGATGAATGTATAGTTGAAGCGAAAATCGCACCAAAATTCAAACCAAAAAGGAAAACCACCACGGCCCTTCTGCTTAAATTCTTGCCCCACCCCACCTAACTACAGAGACATACCTTTTTTTGACGCCAAAACCAAGATTATACCCTTCGAAAGACGTCCGATGCGATGCTGTAAATGCCAGAAATACGGACACATGAGCTGAGATTGTCACTGTAAGCAAAGATGCTCATACTGCTCCCAAGACGACCACGATAAACGGGACGATCCATAGTCGTGCCCATCTGAAAAATCTCACTGCTTTTAGTGCACAGTAAGGGACCACCCTTCGGGACACAAAGACTGCTCCCAGGACAAGACTGAGAGGAAGATCTTGTGATACCAGACTGAGTACAAAGGCGGGCGACGAGAGGCTGCGGCCGCGATTCGCTCCCCCAAGGCTGACCCTCCCACCTAGGAGAGAAGATCAGCATCATTCCTTACCCACTTCCTCATAATGCTTGTAGATAGCGGTGCGAACAAAGTTGCTCCCTCAATTAATCCATTCACCACGATGAACTCGCTCACCAAACAACTGGGAGGCAAACCAATAAACATAAAACGATAGGGAAAGAAGTATCTGGCCCACGTCGTAAATATCGAGCAAAGCAACGCTATACAAAGGATTAATAAAATAGACAAACACAAAGTGACTGTCGAAATACAACCGTTCTTCAATGCTACAAGACTAATTATATACACTTCCAACTACACTCCTAAAACTGACCTAAGCGCTTTTGCAGCAGGTTTAGTTGAGGATTACAGAGTCACAACGTTTCCCTAGCAAAATGAATCAATCCACAAAACATACATACCACCGCATATCAAATCACTTTCCCAGGACGTGACACCGGAATTCATAGTAATCCCGGGCGAAAAAGGAAAAACAAAACTTACCCAGTGGCGACATAGCTTGCAATGAGCAAAAAATACCTGGAATACGCCCAGGACATCCAATACTGCCAGCCATACATATCCCAACGCTGTAATAGGTGCGCCGGCGAGCATGACCGAAAGACTGCACAGCCCACCAACCTAACCGTTACCACTGCTCATGCCTCCATGAGGCAGATTAACCAAAAAACAATGACAATCATACAAAATAACCGCAGAGTCACACGAAAACAAGCCATCCAAGTCTTTTATGACGAAAACCTAAATTGACGTAATTTAAGTTACGCCAAAGCAGTTAAATCTACAACCAAGTCAACCCCAGAAGACGACATTCGCGTACTGCCAACACAAAGTATTACCATGACCCCAACACCCCTCTCCAGTCTAACAATACCATAACCAGCCCAGCAACCGCCCTCATAACAGAGGCGGGCGCCCCAAGCGACGAATCCACCAGTGCCCAGGAGAGCACTGCGATGGATGCTTCCTCGGTCGACCACGAGGAGAGGTCCAATAACCCGAAAATTAAAAGACGAAGAGACGAAGATTTCGACGACGACGACCGCGAGGTACGCGACGCCCTGTCGCCACGAAGCAAAAAGATAAGCAACAGCCCACGAACCACAGCTCGCCTCGATCAGAGCGTTGAACGACTTCTGGCCCTCTTGACTGCGACCACACCCAGCGAAAACCAAAGTGAGGTATTCAACCCTCAGCTAACATGCCCGACACCAGAACATCTCACAAGTGAGAACGGCCATCGCCTGCGCGAGGACGCGTTGAAAAGCTTCAACAAAGAACTGATGCCCAAAACCACTGATCGACCATGCACCGCACTCAACTCAAATATCCGGAAATGGGAAATGAGACGCGAACCAAAATTCAAATTCTGGCTTTGGTACACAGACTAAATAGACAATATTCCACAGTGAATCTTGCGGAACTTTAAATTAATTATCACATGTTATTTTATAATATAATACAGATACAGACACTAGGTCGCATCCCCCAGAAAGGGGGTGGCAGATGGCAAAGCGCACCTCACTCCCTCATACGCTCACACAACTTAGCCCTTATGTGCTAAAGGGTCCGCCGGTACCCCCGCAACATACACTCTGGGTCACGAGTGCAGTCCGAGGATCCGTCGTCAGCAGCTGGGCCCGACAGTTTTCACTGCCATTTCCCCGCCGCGTCATAATGGCCAGGCCCTCTCCACACACGACCATCCCGACAGCGGTATGCCAAGGGCGGGAAAGCACATCAGAGCAGCGTCAAAATCAACCATTCACAACCATTCTCCACTCACGCCTGTTCATTGCACGCTCTCTCGCCACCTTCACATTCATTTCTCTCCTTCCTAACGCCTGCTTCACACCATCCATCCACCCAAACTTCGGTCTACCTCTAGGCCTGCGACTACTCGCCTCCGCATTCATCACCCTTTTCACCAATCTCCCATCATCCATCCTCTCCATGTGCCCGAACCATCTCAGAACAGGCGAATCCACTCTGTCCTCCAACTTTTTCACAATCCCTGCTCTGATTCGAACCACGTTGTTGGTGATCCGATCTCTCAGCATTACTCTAGCCATGCTCCTCAAACATTTCATCTCGAAAACATTCAACCTTCTTCTCTCCTCTGCTCTCACCCCTTAATTCTCAGCTCCGTAGAGCATAGTTGGGACAGCAACACCCTCATACAGCCCTCTCTTTGCTTCCATCCCCAACGTCCTACAGCTCATTACACTCTTTAGTGCACCCAACACTTTACATCCCTCCTTCACTCGCGCCTTTACTTCAGTTTCCACTGGTTCAGTTATCTCCACATAGGAGCCCAGATACTTATAACACTGAACTTCCTCCACGAGCTCTCCATTTAGGATGCCACTAATTTTGCTCGCATCGACAGTCCTCGAGCATCTCATTACTTTACTCTTACCCACATTCACTCGAAGCTTCCTCCTCTCACACACTCTACCAAACTCAGACACTAGCCTACATAGCTTCTCCTCTGAATCCGCAAC
>SDVV010016280.1:0-14292 GCA_016164225.1 Gammarus roeselii
AGCATGGTCCTGAGTGCATGAGAGCATGGTTTTGAGTGCATGAGATCATGGTTCAGAGTGCATGAGAGCATGGTTCTGAGTGCATGGGAGCATGGTTCTGAGTGCACGAGAGCATGGCTCTGAGTGCATGAGAGCATGTTTCTGAGTGCATGGGAGCATGGTTCTGAGTGCATGAGAGCACGGTTCTGAGTGCATGAGAGCATGGTTCTGAGTGCATGAGAGCATGGTCTTGAGTGCATGAGAGCATGGTTCTGAGTGCATGAGAGCATGGTTCTGAGTGCATGAGAGCACGGTCTTGAGTGCATGAAAGCATGGTTCTGAGTGCATGAGAGCATGTTTCTGAGTGCATGAGAGCATGGTTCTGAGTGCATGGGAGCATGGTTCTGAGTGCATGAGAGCATGGTTCTGAGTGCATGGGAGCATGGTTCTGAGTGTATGAGAGCATGGTCCTGAGTGCATGGTTCTGAGGGCATGAGAGCATGGTCCTGAGTGCATGAGAGCATGGTTCTGAGTGCATGGGAGCATGGTTCTGAGTGCATGGGAGCATGGTTCTGAGTGCATGAGAGCATGGTTCTGAGTGCATGAGAGCATGGTTCTGAGTGCTTGGAATTCAAATGACAGCAGATTGTACAGGGCATATGTATTGCAGTGGGGCACCATCTCATCAGGTAGTCGAGTTACCCTCATACCCCCCAATGAACGTTAATTGATTGTAGCTAACTACAAAGACAGCACCGAGTTATTTCTGGGGTGGTGAGAGCGTCATAATAAGTTTCGTCGATCTCTGCTCAATCGCCCCGTCGAAAATCTTTGCATTTCATTTAGTGCTGGTAACTTCTCTAAAAATATTCTTATTGCCCTGAGTAAGAGTTGGCTCTCTTCCTCTGCCATCATTATTCTCGCTGATACACATAAGCTGAGCCTACTAAACTACCTCCCAAAGGAACCGGAAGAAGGCGCAAATGCTCTAACTAATCACTGCTCGTGCATAAATGTGCCGCTTTGCCGTCGCCAGCTGTCTCTTGAGGGCGCATATTATTGGTTTATTGACCTCCTGTCAGCCATAAAATGCAGTGCAGTCGCAGTGGTATCTTTTTACACAGCTCTGCGGAGGAATAACATCAAAAGAGACCCAAAAACTCGCCGGTGTACATGAACAAATAATAATGCAATGAGAAGTTTATCGTGGGAAAGCTCCATGACTGTTTCATTCGTCTTTAGTATTGTACCAACGGGCATTAATAGTCTGCTGTAAATAACAGCGAACGAGAGACGTGTTGTTCGTGACAGCATTGTCTCTCTACCAATAGTGCAGGTGATCTAAATCATCCAAAGCAGCGATGTCTATGAGAGTCAACGGATGCTTGTAACAGCCTTCACAAATAAGAATATTAATAATATTCCAAAAGTCGAACTGTCTGGAGAAGTGCAACCGTTGGAAAATATTTACTTCTACGTTGCCAAAGTGGAGGAACAACTCAGCAAACTAAATACTTACAAATCTACAGGACCAGATGGCCTGCATCCAAGAATGTTACGGAACCTCTCTGAAATCATAAGTGGTCCACTGATAGAGGTCCTCAACAGGTCTATGACGACTGGAATTATTCAAGAAGACTGAAGAAGAGCAAACCAAAAAACAGCAAACATCACTATAGACCAATCAGGTTGACATCTGTGGTCGGTAAAACCTCGGAAAGATCGACAAAAACAAGTATAACATGTCACCTTGAGAGAAACCACCTTTTGAAGGAAACACAACACGGCTTTAGATGCAAAATTGCCTGCCTGTTCAATTTAAGATCACCGGGATAGACGATAAAACCAAAGTTGTCAACCTTATTTATTTTGACTTCAAAAAGCGGTTGATAAGGTCCCCCATGAAGGCCTACTTAGAAACGTAGAGGCGCTTGACATAACTGGAAACGTGGCCAGGTGGCTCCAAAATTGGCTCACGGGCCGCAAGCAACGCAACGGGTCTGCGTCAGCCAAGAAAAAAGTCAGTGGGCTACTGTGACATCAGGAGTACCCCAGGACAGTGTCCTTAAGCCCCTTCTTTTCATAATCTGTATAATTATTCTCGACACCGACATCGTTAGCTCGTAATCAAATCATGCTGACGACACTAAACTGCCACAAAGCGGACTGTGAGCAGGATCGCATAACTATCCAAGGGATCTTAATAAACTAGTGGACTGGTCTGGTGAGTGGCAACTGAACTCTAATATTGAAAAATGCACTGG
This sequence comes from Gammarus roeselii, assembly GCA_016164225.1. Lineage (NCBI taxonomy): Eukaryota > Metazoa > Arthropoda > Malacostraca > Amphipoda > Gammaridae > Gammarus > Gammarus roeselii. The sequence continues at coordinate 2,244 of SDVV010016280.1, forward strand.
TAGGCACATCGGATCACATTAGCGAAATTCAATCATACGCTGGATTTAAAAAATCGGAATTCAGCATTTGGCTGAAGTGGACCAACAACGAGACCTTGGATTATTATTCACCAAAGTAGAAGGTAGTTACAAGAAAGACAATAAAGTATTTAGCTTTGAATCAAGAAACTTCCACTACAAGTCCAGGGACATCGTGCTTCCGTTATATACTTCACTCGTCAGGCCTCAAATGGAATTTGCAGTAGTAGTTTAGTCCTCACCTATGGAGGATATTAACGAAAAAAAAACGTGTTTAGCACCGAGACAAAAAAAATATTCCGGAACTGCGAAATAAGACATATCCGCAAAAACTCCACGAACTGAAACTGCTATCAATGGAAGAAGACGCAACAGGGGTCAGTTAGTAAAAACCTGCAAACCCCTAAACGGGCTTAATGGAGCTAGCCATGAAGGCCATTTTGACCGAAATTATAACCCAATGAACAGAAATAATGAGCAATAACTGCAGCTAAAACCATTCAGGATATCACTGGCCGAGAACTTCTTTCCAATCAAGAGACTAACAATTTGGAACCGATTACGTTAGGTTTATTTCCGCCAAGGAGGCCACAACCTCCGTTAGAGCCTTCAGCATCCGGTAGCCCATGAATGATTTACACCTCATCTTGGTTGGACTAGTTGTACTTCAAATTCAGTTTTGGAATACTGTTAGAAGGGACACCGTAGCCCGTACCAGATCTACTACTACTTCTACTGTTGTAAATGTGACTCACTGCCTTACATTATTAACAGTTTCTTGTCCATCGTGATCAACAAAGTCATTACAAATTTAGATCGGATTTACATGGGCAGACATTCAGGTAAAAATGTGTAGAGTTTGTGTCAGCATCTCGCCCGTCTCGCCTGCAGTGACCCAGAGTGTCAGCAACACGCCACTCTCGGCTGCAGTGACTCACAGTATCAGCTTCACACCTTCTTGCCTGAAGTGGCCCACGGTGATAGCACCACGCCTGTCTCGCCTACAGTGACCTATAGTGTCAGTATTACGCTCTTCTCGCCTGCATTGACACACAGTGTCAGCATCACGCCCGAATCGCCTGCAGGGACCCACAGTGTCAGCTTCACACCTTCTCGCCTGCAGTGACCCCCGTTGATTGCACCACGCCTGTCTCGACTAGAGTGACCTACAGTGTCAGCATCACTCTCTTCTTGCCTGCATTGACACACAGTGTCAGCATCACGCCCGAATCGCCTGCAGTGACCCACAGTGTCAACATCACGCCCTTCCGGCTAAAGTGACCCATTGACAGCACCAAGCCCGTCTCGTCTTCAGTGGCCTACAGTGTCAGCATTTCGCCTGCAGTGACCCAAAGTGTTAACGTCACGCCCATATTGCCTACAGTGACCCACAGAGTCACCGTCACACCCTTCTCGCCTGTAGTGACTCCTGCGTCAGCAACACGCCCGTTCCGCTTGCAGTGTAACAGAGCCCACATCACGCCCCTCTCGACTGCAGTGCCTTACAGTGTCAGCATCATGAAAGTTGTGTTAGCTCTGACCAAAGTGTCAGCATCGCGCCCTTCTCTATTCACCAGTGACACATGGTGTTAGCATCACGCCCTTCTCGCTTACAGTGCCTTTTAGTGTCAACATCACACCCGTCTTGCCTGCAGTGACTTACGGTGTCAGTATCACGCCCTTCTCGGCTGCAGTGACCCCCAGTGTCAGCATCACGCCCATCTTGGTTACAGTGGCCCACAGTGTCATCATCACGCTCGTCTTGCCTGCAGTGGCTCACAGTGTCCACTGCACATCACAAAGCCGGCACTGTATGACTAGTCTGTATTCTGTGGGTTGTATTGTGAAAGAAACGCAACACAGATTATACTTTTTATGACCACGTCAAGGCAAGCAATCCAAAACAATTCGTTTTGGTGTGGATGCATATATTAAATTGATTTTTTAAACAGCTGCATAAAATTTTTTGTTAGATTCTTTGAGACTTTGTTATATCTAAAAGTAGGCAAAAATTGAGCAGTTCATAACATATAATGTATTATCTCTGACAAAAACTACTACAGCCAGGCCCGGCTTGCTGTTGTAATGTAATGGAGGCACAGCAAGCCGTAGAAATTGATTGATTGTAAAGCACCCGTAATAATTAGTTGGGTGCACTGTACGCTATTGTTATTTATATGAGCTACAGCATGCCATTATCCTCTATTGGAGGCGAGGCACGCTGTAATAATTAGTTGGGTGCACTGTACGCTATTGTTATATATAGAAGCTACAGCATGCCATTATCCTCTATTGGAGGCGCAGCACGCTGCAATAATTAGTTGGGTGCACTGTACGCTATTGTTATTTATAGAAGCTACAGCATGCCATTATCCTCTATTGGAGGAGCAGCACGCTGTATTAATTAGTTGGGTGCACTGTACGATATTGTTATTTATAGAAGCTACAGCATGCTATTATCCTCTATTAGAGGCTCAGCCCGCCGTATTAATTAGTTGGGAGCACAGCAGACTGTTTTAATTTAAGGTGGTGCAGGATGCCGTTGTACTTTATTGGAGGCAGACGAACCGTTGTAGTCCCCTATTGATAGACCCACGTGATGCAATAAATATCCGAGACACAACATTATGAAATATTTAATTGTAAGAGCCACACGCTGTTGTAATTCATAGGAGGTAAAGAACACTGTAATATTCAATTGGTGGCATAGCACGCTGTAATATTTAGTGGAGGCAAAACATACAGGAGTGATTTATGGAAGGCACAACACGGCATGATGATTAATTAGAGTCACAGTTAGAAGTAGTCAATCATAGGAGGCACATTGCGGCATATTAATTCATTGATAGGTCAGTTCGCTTCAACAATTCGAAGAAAAACGCTCAACATACAGTGGAGGCCTAATTAACGGAGGCTCAGCACGCCGGCGTGAAAATTGTGGGCCCAACTAGAATAAATAATTACTTGGAGTTGAAGCCACCTGTTGAAATTTATTGGAGTTGTAGCATGCTGTAGGAATTTATTGAAGATGCAGCACGCTGCTGTAATTTATTGAAGTTGCATCACGCTGTAGTAATTCATTAGAGTTGCAGTACGCTGTAGTAATTTATTGAAGTTGTATCACGCTGTAGTTTTCTATTAGAGTTGCATCACGCTGTAGTAATTTATTAGAGTTGCAGCAGGCTGTAGTAATTTATTAGAGTTGCAGCACGCTATAGTAATTTATTAGAGTTGCAGCACGCTGTAGTAATTTATTAGAGTTGCAGCACGCTGTAGTAATTTATTAGAGTTGCAGCACGCTGTAGTAATTAACTAGAGTTGCAGCACGCTGTAGTACTTTATTATAGTTGCAGCACTCTGTAGTAATTTATTAGAGTTGCATCACGATGTAGTAATTTATTAGAGTTGCAGCACGCTTTAGTAATTTATTTAAGTTGCAGCACGCTGTAGTAATATATTAGAGTTGCAGCACGCTGTAGCAATTTATTAGAGTTGCAGCAGGCTGTAGTAATTTAATATAGTTGCTGCACGCTGTAGTAATTTATTGAAGTTGCATCACGCTGTAGTTATTTATTAGAGTTGCAGCACACTGTAGTTATTTATTAGAGTTGCAGCACGCTGTAGTAATTTATTAGAGTTGCAGCACGCTGTAGTAATTTATTGGATGCACAGCCCAATATTGTAAATTAATTAGGGCACAAGCCTGTTTTCATAATATATCTGAGGAACAACACGCCGAATAGAGTAATGAGAGGTCCAGCACGTTGTGTGATCAATTGGAGACACAGCACGCTGTGTCATCAATTGGAGACACAGCACGCTGTGTCATCAATTGGAGACAGCACGCTGTGTCATCAATTGGAGACACAGCACGCTGTGTCATCAATTGGAAACACAGCACGCTTTTATAATTATTTTGATGCCTAGTCAGCTGTAATAAATGTCTGGGACAACTCACGCATTAATTATTAATTGGAGGCACAAAACACTATAGTAATTTATTGGAGACACAACACACTAATACAATCAGTAGCACAGTGCAGTTTAAAAAATTATTAGATGCACAGTACGCTGAAATATTTCATTAGAAGCACAGCCCTCTGCAGTGACTAATTGGAAACTTGGCAGACTGAAGTTATATGTTTGGAGGTTCATCCACATATCTCTCTTTTGATTCAACATCCACGACCTTCATTTCTTTTTCTGTTCCTTCCAATTCTCTCTCCTTCTTGTCCCTCTTCCCGTTCCACCTCCTTTTTCGTACAATAACCCCGTTCCGTCCTTCCTCTTCCTTTCTGTTCCACTTACCTTTCAGTAACCACCTCCCATTCTGTCTGACCTCCATTTCCCTTCTGTTCCCTTTCCGTTCTACCTCCTTTTATTTTCCTCCTCCCATACCATATGACTTCCCTTACTGTCCCACCAGCCAGTCCGACTTCTCCCACCCAACCGTCCACGACGGCTCAAACTTTCTTATTACAGTCCAAATTCTTCTCTCTTCTCGAGCGTGGAATATCTCTGGAAATGGGACAGAGGGTTAGTCATATTATGGAAATATTTTGGCCCTAATTTTGGACACAACGTCAGGAATATCATTTCAGTGTTTGTCAGCAAACAATCCTCTGTCTTGAGATGCTTTATAAATCCAATTTACGTCTCGAGATAAATAATTGTTTAATCGCGAGTGCGAGAAACACTGACTATATCGTTCAGACAAGCTTGGTTTTAAAGGGGTTTGTCTTGTAGCTAATGTACGAAGGTGGTATTTCCTTTGTTAAAAACTTAAAAACAACGCGGGAACATTACTTCCTAATGAACGTAGACAAAATAAAGATCTGATTACATCTAAGCCTTTGAAGACTATATACATATGTATTTTGTCGCTCAAATACAATAAAAATATGTATTTTACCGTCCACTTCTACGAAAGTTGCTTTCGTGAGGTTTTCTCCCATTAGCGTTTGGTACTTTCAATTTATCTTGCATCTTGTAGTGGAAGGTTGGATGTAGAACCAGCGCATCGTCGTCAGGTCTATTTATTTTTCATGGTCTTCTCATCGTAGTAGTGATTTTGCTGGTGCAGACCTTAGGTGAATAATTTTATCCTCTCAATATTTCAAGAGAGTCACTGAGCCTGTCTATGAGTATTATGAAGTACTCGTAGCTTGTTCTAACTTTATTTTGTTGGTCTTCACTGGTTTGAGTTGTTTTAAAATACCGAGGGAACCTCTGACGGCGCGTCCATAAGTGGGAGAGAATACCGTGGCTACTTGGGGCACCACACGATATGCATGCAAAACAGGGTCTAAGTATTGGTTTAACATTTAAGGTAGTTCATGGCACAGCCATTTCATCATCGTATTCACAGTTATGTTGAATGGTTCCCCCCAAACCATTACTCATCGGATGATGTGGCGCTGTGAAGAGATATTAATTGCATATAATCTGTTCACTTCCTTCATGCAAGCAGCTGTGGATTGTCTTCCTTGATCACTGAGGATCTCGTTTGGTAATGCATCCATGGTTCAGTATGATACCAAGGCAACTGAAACAAACAACTTACATATCAATGAGTACGATCGCCTCAGGGCACTGAGCTGATTGGTCGTCAACGCTCAGAATACATCTGCTTTCATTTGTTTAGTCCCCATTCCCTTGTGGTGGTAGGCTATCCCATTACTTTCCTGGTAATTTTCTTTACCCTTAATTAGGAGTTCTTGCACTAAAAAGTCTCTCTACTGTTCGGTCATGTCTTGGTTTTGAATGCTGAGTACTTTCTTCCTTTTCCATAGTTTTATTGATCTGATCAGACGATGCCAATTGTGATGCCCTCGTCTCTGACGCTAGGACTACACTTATTTTGTTCGTGGTGAGCACCTCACCGAGGTTACTCTGCGGTGCTTTCCAACCGATTTTGTTCTGATCGGGCGCTGCAGTAATTGCAATATTTAGATAATGAGTTCGTAAATATCATCTGGCACAGAGTCATCACTTATTGTTCAGTCTGCCTCTAAACACCACAGCGACCAATTTGCCTCTAAGCACCACCGCAACCAGTCTGTCTTTAAGCACCGCCGCGGCCTTTTGTGTGCTTCCCCGGCTCTCAGCAGGAAGAAAAAGCAGGCGCCGAAAATGAAAATTCTGTTGATAAAAAGTGTCATACAAATTTTTGCACAATAGCAATATTTTTATTTGTGGCAGTGTTAGTATTTGCAATTGCTATTAGTGTCACTGTTTTATGGTTTTCAGATTGGATCAGTGTTTTCATAAAACTTGTATATTAAACTTTTGTCGATAATACGACACTTGCGTTATAAATTATTAAGTGCACAGTGGCAATCCATTGAAACCTAACTCAAAATACCTCAAATGAAACTGTTTGATACAAATTATCCAAATTAAAAAAAATTGTCGTGATATACAATTCAACTCATGCCATCACCATAAAAAGTGTAAAAATAGCAGTATAGCTTGTCTATTTGGTACAGTTGACTGAAACGCAACTAATACGGATTTCTTGTACTGATAACAAGATACAGGCCCAGCCCAAACCTCTCTCCCTGCCCCCCCTCCTACCCGCCCCCTCCAGACGAAAATGCGCTGAACCTTCCTATGTTTTAGCTGCATCGAGACGTATTTAGCCATACATTTTAATGGTGATCTTAACATGGACAGGAACAGAAAATGGTTCCATTGCCCTGCCAATATTACAGCAGAGGCAAAATATGGGAATTATGAATGTCATATTACAGCGCTGCAGTAGATCATAAACATAGGCTGAGGGGATGGAAAGAGCTGAAATTAAATGTGCCTACATCTACTGCTGGTAGAAGCATCAACCAGGCTCACCCACATTCCCTAGTCAATACCCCCCCGGCCCACCGCCTCCTTCCCCATTGAATATCCCCAAGCTACCTCTCGCCGTCCACCCATCCTCTGACCTCCTGCTGCCCAACCCCTTCTTTCTCAGTGAATATGCCACAAACAACCCCCCGTCGAGATGAATTGGAAAGTGCTCTGTCGTCCCGATGCCACTGTGCAAACCAACACCAACCAAGTTGATGAACAGAGCACCAAAAAAGACGACCTCATTCTGGTTCAAGTAGGCCTAGAGAGCCTGCAAGTTATTACGTCTCACCAACTATTTCACGCAGAAGTACTCCTTGAAAAATACAAAAACCTTATGAAAGCGATAAAAAAGCAAGCAATGATGGTATTATAACCGGCATTTACCAGTGATGGAGGTCGGAAACTGGATTCATGGCAGGATTCACGACAGGATTCAGTACACCAATCAATTGGACAACAATGGAAGAGGAATTCCGGGACAGCAGGTTGATACGATTCGCCAATAATAAAAGCATAAAACATTACGTGGAAGAACCAGCCAGAGGGCCTAAAATCTTTAATCTTGTTCTATCGACTTAAGAAAAACATGTAGAACTGGTAAGAGTTAAATAAAAAAATGATGATCAACATTCGATTGAATTTCAAATCGCAGCAAACTGAACAATACGAGAATCAACAAGGTATAACTATAATTTTCAAAGAGCCAATCTTGATGGCTTGATGGACGAAATCACAAACATAGACTTCGGGTACCAATTTGATGGCAGGACTGCTGATGAATGCAAGCATGCGATACATCCCTAGGAGAAAAGTACAGACAAACAATCCCTCTTGGCTGAATAACGACGGTCAGGCAGCAATTGATCGCCGACAGACATTGTACATAGTTCACAAAACTTATCCAACACCAGAGTCATAGCAAGTGCATGAACGGGCTGGTAGGAGAGTAAAGAGAGTGGTCAGCAGTGCCAAAATAAACAAGGAAGAAAATGTTGCTTAACCTGCCAAGCGAAACTCAAGAGGATTCTATGCATATATGAACGAGAAAAATGTTGTTCGTCGCAGCGTTGGCCATCTACGAAATAATGCAGATGACCTGTATCCAAGAATGTTACGGAATCTTTCCGAATACCTATATGGTCGACTAACAAAGATCTTTAACAGGTCTATGACTACTGGAATTATTCCAGAAGGTTGGATAACAGTAAAAATTACAGTCATATTCAAGAAGGGTAGTAGGGAAGAGCCAGGAAACTATAGACCAATCAATCTCACATATGTGGTCGGAAAATCTTGGTAAGATTGATAAAGACAAGTATAACACGTCACCTCGAGAGAAACCACCTCATCAAGGAAACCCAACACGGCTACGGAAGTAAACTTGGGTGCCTGTCCAATATCTTGGACTTTTCCAATAAGGTCACCAAGATATACGATGAAACCAAAGCTGTCGACCTTATTGATCTTGATTTTCAAAAAGCGTTTGATAAGGTCCACCAGTAACGTCGTCTTAAAAAAAGTGGAGGAGCTTGACAAAACTGGGAACTTTGCCAGGTGGCTCAAAAATTGGCTCACGGGCCGCCATCAACGGGACTGTGTCGTCCAAGGCCTTGCAATATCACTCCATAGAAGTCTAAGTTCCTTCTAGGCCCAGTCATTTCCAGTTTGTCTTTTCAAGTACCAGTCTATGCCAGACCCACTCCCTGTCAGTACCATATACCACCAATCCCAGTCCCTGCAAGTTCCTGTCCCTGCGTCCCAGTTCTTGCGAGTCACAGTCACCGCCAGTCCCAGTCTCTGCATACATCATGTCAGCCAATGCTAGTCCCAGTCCCTGTCAGGCTCAGTCCCTGCAAATCCCAGTCAATGCAAGTCCTTGGCCCTTCCAGCCTCAATCGCCACCAGCGCCTCAGTACGGTTTGAAAAACCGGCGAACAATGTAACGATACAGTCACAAATAGGTGCTAGGCATGATACCTGCACCATCTCGTGCAAGAGCAGACACAGTAACGTTACACCGTACAATGCATTCGTTAGCCCGCATATCGAGTATTTAGTCCTAATCTGATCTCCGTAACTTAGAAATTACGTTATTAAATTAGTGAGGTTATACGTAGATCTGCCAACCTCACTCCGTCGCAGTGCAACAAGCTACACAAAGACAGGCTTCGCGAACTCAGCTTCATTAGCTGCAGAAGCGTCGGGTCAGAGGTGACTTGATCGAAGTGTAAAAGGTTATGTAGGGGAGGGGAGCGTCGATTGAACGAGACTTTTTTCATTGATGCAAACGGAGTGACCAGGAATAATGGATACAAAATCGTTGGGAAGCGTTTCTCACTCAACATCACGGGCCACATATTCACGTACAGAGTGGTCGAGGGATGGAAGAAATTTTCAAGGGAAGCTGTAAACAGCGATACAATCGAAACGTTCAAGTCACTCCTCACCAAAATTGACCAGAACCGCTGCTAATTTGAACGCTTCAGAAACAGTCTCCGGCATTTGAACCAGCATATTAGTAAGACATAATGTCCGGCATTGTCTCCAATTCGCTTAAAATAGTGCTCGGTATTGGCATTAGTACGATAAAAAGGTACCGAGCATTGGTACTTACTAGATGTGAAACGGTGTCCAGCAATGACACCGGTCAACATTGTTTTTTCGAGGAATGAAACTAAGACAATCTCAAGTCAACATCTTGGGTCGGTGTCTTTCTCATTAGGAGCTGATCTGAGTTTTTTCGAGTATCTTCGTTAAATGCTATGTTCTACTGCAAATTTCTTTCCTGATCACCTAATCCAGAAACTACACAGACACGTGACGCTCTCTTTGATGGTCTGCTTCAGAACTAACATCATTTCCAGCAGAAGACGACCTAATTTGGGCCAAAGGTCTCTTGTTATCTTCTACCAGTACCAGTCTCTGCCAGCACTGGTCCCTGCCAGTCCCAGTCTCTGCCAGGACTGGTCACTGCCAGTCCCAGATCCTGCCAGTACTAGTCTCTGCCAGTGCCAGTCTCTGCCCGTACTGGTCCCAGCCAGTACCAGTCTCTGCCAGTGCCAGTCTCTGCCCGTACTGGTCCTTGCCAGTCCCAGTTCCTGGCAGTCCCAGTTCCTGGCAGTCGCAGTCCTTGCCAGTCCCAGTTCCTGGCAGTCCTAGTTCCTGACAGTCCCAGTCCCTGCCAGTCACAGTCCCTGCCAGTCCCAGTTCATGGCAGTCGCAGTCCTTCCAGTCCCAGTTCCTGGCAGTCCCAGTTCCTGGCAGTTGCAGTCCCTGCCAGTCCCAGTTCCTGACAGTCATAGTTCCTGGCAGTCCCAGTTCATGCCAGTCCCAGTTCCTGACAGTCCCAGTTCCTGGCAGCTGCAGTCCCTGCCAGCTCCAGTTTCTGGCAATCCCAGTTCTTGGCAGTCCCAGTCCCTGCCAGTCCCAGTTCCTGGCAGTCACAGTTTGTGTTCTCGGCCGCCAGGTTATTCTGCAAGTTGCCGCCTGCATTATAACTTTTGAGATTTGTCACTGACAGGATCTCTCGGAAGAAGTTTTTAGAGTCTTCTGTGCATTGTTTTTAGTGTAATTGATTAAGCTGTTCTGAAGATGTTGAGATATGATGATATGTCACTGGTAGAGGATTCTTTGATTTAAAAATAAATATAGGGGGCGCGGGTCTGTAAAATGATTTCAAAGCCTATATTAAATGTGAACATCGAAGGTGAATTGCGGTCAATTTTTAGTCATTCATTTGAGGAATGATTTGTTGCGAGGCGCTATTCTTCAGGTGATGATTTGTTACGAGAAGCTATCCTTCAGGTGATGATTTGTTACAAGGCGCTATTCTTCAGGTAAGGACTCATTGCGATTTATTGCGCCTGGAGGATCCTAATACTTAGTGAAAAGTAATTAACGAATTGCAGCATGTTTTCAATTATGTTTGATCTCATTACTAACGTGAACAAAGAACAGTTGATCGGAAAAGCCTGCAGTGAGAGATGCTTTCGTACCAGAGGTTTCATTGTCCATATTTTAGTAGTTCCCTCTTTTGTTATTTTTTATTCTACAATTCAAAGAATGCGTGTTAATTGTGAAAGTTGAGAAATGAAGGGTATGAAGCCTACGGTAATCGCTGCCAGTATTTCACTAACTGACCACAGGACTCTGAACAGCGAGAAAATGAACACAGGATTTTGATTTTAGGTGTCGGACAAATAGTTTTGAAACTAGATATTTATATATTTATTTCGCATCACGTAGCTCTTAGGATGATGTCTTAGGATGATGTCTTAGGATGATGTCTTAGGACGATGTCTTAGGGTGATGTCTTAGGATGATGTCTTAGGATGATGTCTTAGGATGATGTCTTAGGACGATGTCTTAGGATGATGTCTTAGGATGATGTCTTAGGATGATGTCTTAGGGTGATGTCTTAGGGTGATGTCTTTGGATGATGTCTTAGGATGATGTCTTAGGATGATGTCTTAGGACGATGTCTTAGGATGATGTCTTAGGATGATGTCTTAGGATGATGTCCTAGGATGATGTCTTAGGATGATGTCTTAGGATGATGTCATAGGATGATGTCCTAGGATGATGTCTTAGGATGATGTCTTAGGATGATGTCATCTTATAAGGACCACTATGAATATATTTATGAAATTGGAAAAGACTGGATTTATCATTCGTGTCATTGAACTTTCAAGTCATATTATATTCTACATAACTTTGGTCGGAAACTAGCGAGGGTATTTAATTTTCTCATTTCTAGTACTGAATTCTATTAGCCTGGCCCCGTATTCTTTTAGTACTGGCACGGGACGAACATAATTTGTTTGAATCAATCCTGATGATCAACAATTCGTAAACAAACTTCGATCAAATATTAAATATTTATTATATATCATCTGTTTGTTCATTTTCCGTCCCATTGATTGCACGGTTTACACACAAAGGATAGCAATTTACAGGAGCTGCTCCTGCAGCGCCAGACTGCAGTGTAACTGATTCGGTGCTCCTCCCTACTCACGATACCCGTGAGGTGCTGATTCGGTGCTCCTCTCTACTCACGATACCAGTGAGGTGCTGATTCGGTGCTCCTCCCTACTCACGATACCCGTGAGGTGCTGATTCGGTGCTCCTCCCTACTCACGATACCCGTGAGGTGCTGATTCGGTGCTCCTCCCTACTCACGATA
>SDVV010016281.1:0-14292 GCA_016164225.1 Gammarus roeselii
CCACTGGAGGCATCATGTAGCGCAATGCTATCACTGGTCGACTAGTACTTCATTACGACCCACTGGAGGCATCATATAGCGCAATGCTATCACTGGTCGACTAGTACTTCATTACGACCCACTGGAGGCATCATGTAGCGCAATGCTATCACTGGTCGACTCGTACTTCATTACGACCCACTGGAGGCATCATGTGGCGCAATGCTATCACTGGTCGACTAGTACTTCATTACGACCCACTGGAGGCATCATGTGGCGCAATGCTATCACTGGTCGATTAGAACTTCAATTACACTTGGACGCAATGGCGCACCCTGGATTTGTTAGGAGGGGGAAGCGGGGAGTCCTAAAGAAATGAAGGGGCAAGCTTAACTAGGGGCGCTCATGGGAAATTGCCGAACCGTATCTCGGGGGACCGCTGAGGTGACGTTATCATCGAACCTGAGATAGAGAGAAGTTCTGCCTTCTCCCACTGAAATTAACGAAAGCTGTGGCAGAATCATGAGAGGCACCTAAGAGCGAGAGAAGTTTTGCCTTCTTCCACTGGAACTGAAGAAAGTTGTTGCAGAATCATGAGAGGTTAGAGAGAAGTTCTGCCTTCTTCCACTGAAACAGAAGAAAGTTGTAGCGGACTCTTGAGAGGAAATCCATTTATTAACCAGGAAAGATGCCGAACATAGAGACATGTTTCTTAAAGACCAGGCGGTTATTGCAGAAAATACATGACATCAAATACCAGCCGATCATTGCATTCAATACAAGGTATTAATAAAACAATCAAATATTGCAGCGAAACCAGGGCATTCAGAGCGGCCAATTGTGGCAACAAATAGAAGGCTTTAAAAACCTGCCGATGTGTAGTAGAAATGACAAAGTATTAAAGACCTGTCGATGAGTAGCAGCAATTACAAGGTATCAAAGACCGGCTGATGTAGTAGTAGTAGTGGTAGTAAATTAGATTAGATGAGAGTAAGGGAGCAAAACGAGCACGAGTGCTCATGTCGAGTTGTTTCCTTGAATGATGGGTAGGGGAGAGTCAACGAAGCTTTAGAGACTCACGCACACGTACAGGAAAGGGAAATGTGTAGGGATAGAAAAGAGAAGACCCACCACTACCATCACCTCTGCCTACTGGCTACTACCCTACTTCTACCCGGGGCATTTCAGCCCCGGAGAAAAAAGCGGTCGAGAGTCAGACGTCATTTTCAGGAACGAGGAGAATAGAGATGTGAAGAGAAGAAATCAGGTTTCAGGCGGTCGCATCTCAGACGGTCGAGCGAGACGGCCACGCCCATACGCTCAGCGGACTCATAGTTTTCCTCGAGCGCATGCCTGGCGGCTTGCCCCAGATGTTGGGTCAACCGGACTCTAACTAGGTATTGATTCTACTTCAAATAGAGCATATGGGAATTAAATTTTGACGAGCTTGTGCATATTTAGGAGGAGCACTTCACCCAGTTGCCTAGGTAGTGGTCCTCCCCATGTGCTCAAAAGATTAAGTCTTCTGTACGCAAGTGGTTCCTTGGAGGCTGTCGCACTTCATGGTGAGACGTCGGAGTGACTTCTCCTAAGGATAGACCTGCCCTTGGCTGAACTAAAGACTAGCATTGAATTTTCAAAAATGCCGTGAAATTTTGATAAGTGCAAGTGTACTAGAGCTTTACGCCCAGTTTACTGAGAGTGGTTCTCCCTTGTATTCCGTAGAGTAAGTTTCTGAAAACGTCTGATTGATCCTACAAGAGCATTTCAAATTTTATGTGAGATGTCAGAAGGGCATCTCCTATAAAAAGTTGCTCGTGGCAACTACTGAGTTTAGTCTCCGCCATATATCTTTAAATTTAACGAATAGTTATTGCAGAATTTAGTCAAAAAAGCAAGAGATCAGTATTTACATTTTGAATTCAGACAATAGTCAAGAGAAATGCCAATGTTTTTAAATTTTGACAAGTATCTGGCGTTAAATTTAATCTGAAAAAGAGCATAAATCTACATTCAAATTTTGTCATTTTGTTGTACATCTGTTGGAAGGAGGGTTATATTTATACGTTGCTTTGTCGAACCAGGTCCCACCCGAATCTGTGATACAGAAGAGAAGACGGTTAGTTATCCACACTGTACAGAGGTACCGATTCCAAGGTGGATGCCGGAGGGGCATCTCCAACATATTGCAAAGTGAGATGCCAGAGGGGCATCTCCAAGATAATTCAAGGTTAGAAACCAAAGGCGCATCTCTAGGATATTTCGTCTGAGGGAAAGAGGTTAGCAGTCATGTCTCTCTGCTTCCTGCTGCACCAGGTCTCGTCCGAATTTGTCCTACAGGAGAGAAGACGGTTAGTCATCCACATTTTACAAGAAATAGATTTCAAGGTGAGATTGCCGGAGGGTCATTTCCAAAATATTTCAAGGTGAGATGCCAGCGAGGTATCTCCTAGATATTTCAAAGTGAGATGCCAGATGTGCAGCTCCAAGATATTTCAATGTGAGTTGCCAGAGGGGAATTTCCAAGATATTTCAAGCTGAGATGCCAGAGGGCATCTCCAAGGGACTGTTTCCCAAATTAACCCTCGCTGCTGTTATTTATTGTCTAGTATTATTTTATATCAATCATTTTTTCCCCTACTGACACGGAGTGAAGAAGAGAAGGAAGGAGAGAGTACCACCCTATCGACAGGGTCCTTCAATAGGAAGATACTCTCTGTCTCAACAATGGATGATATTGTCGAATCTACGACGCACCGTAGAGTTCAGCAAATGCTCTTCTCTTGGTGCGAGCTCGATTTTCATAAATCATGCGGGGTGGGGGTGAGCCGCCGTTGCGGCTGAAGCGACGCAGGCAGGCTTAACCCACACTAGTTTGTCGAATGTACATCGTACCCTAGAAATGAGCAAAGCTCTCCTCCTGGTGCGGTTTGATTTTTGCATATCATGCGGTGTGGGGGTGAGCCACCGTTGTTGTTCTTCGGCCGCAGACTTCATCCGCACTGGTTCGTAATTGTTTTCTATATTTTCCTCATTTTTCTACTCTATTTTCTCTCCCGCAGAGAGGGTAGAAAAGAGAAAAGAGAAATTCCATCGTGTCTGTAAGGTCTCTCCATAGGAAAATACTCGTTGTTCTACACTGGATGGTATCTGTCGAATCCACGTCGTTCCGTAGAGTTGAGCAGAGCTCTCCTCCGTGTGCTGGTTTGATTACTTATAGCCTGGGGTGTGGGTATAGCATGGGGTGTGTGGGTGAGTCGCCATTGCGGCTCCTCGGCAAAGCTGCTGAGTCACCGGCAGACTTCAACCGTCTGGTTTGCAATTTTTGACTATCTCTCCCCCTTTTTATCTTAATGTCCTCTCCCACATGGAGGGTAGAAAAGTACAAAGAAGAATGTCATCGTGTCGACAAGATTCCTCCGTAGTAAGCAATGGATGATACCCGTCTAATCTACGCCGCATCACACACTTGAGCAGGAGCTCTCCTCTTGGTGCGGGCTCATCTTCGTATATCATGGGGTGTGCTGGTGAATGATGTCACCGTACCGCATTAGAATAAAAAAAATAGTAAAAATAAATGGTATCACTTCAAGTTTTCACCGCCGCATGGAGTTGAGCAAGCTCTCCTCTTAGGCGGTGTCGATTCTTAGGATACCATACTCCCTCATTTGCTTCTCACACTTTGCGGACAGCAGATGGCCTCCAGGCTAGCGGGATGGGTGATTGCGAGTACCGTTACGGGCTCACACCCAGTACCGATGGCCCTGGCGTGGGTTTAGGGGTGGATGAGAGTCGCCGTGACACTTCTCACCCGGTGAATTCCTGTAGGAATAATCGTACCGAGATATTATCAGTCTGTTTGTCCTTGAAATGCAGTATTATCAGTCTGCCTGTTCTTGCAATGTTAATGGTGGAAAGCATTCCGTTCCGATATGAAATTTTTCAGTCGCTTGAGTTGGTCAGCAATAGCAATAATTGCATTGCTACTGATAATGAAATTAGGCGTAATAATTACCCACTACTACTACCAGCGCCAATGTTATTATTGTTACTAGTTATGGATTTATTAGTAGTAATAGCTTGCTTGAATTGTGAAGAGAGCAGTGTCATGCTCCTTCCCTATATCCATATAATTTTAATCTCGACAGATCCTGGGAAAGTTGTGTCGTTCTCAGGTTAAACGAGTCACGTGGCCCAGTGCTTGTCAAGCGCGTTTTTGAACGCATTCACGAATTCAGAGCCAACTACCGCAGGTGGTAAGTTGTTAAAAATCCGCGAGATTGCGATCGGGTAAAAGTGTTGCGCTTCAGTCGTAGCGGAACGTTTTTCCACAAGTTTCGCCCAGTTATTTTGAGAACGAATGTTGTGGTCCCTGTCGATGAAGCCGGCAGGGCTCACGTTGCTGAATCCCTTCAAGTATTTGAAGGTTTCAATCAGCTGGTCCCTCAGTCTTCGTTGCTCAAGGGTGATGAGGCCAAGCTCTTTAAGCCTATCCTCGTAGCTGTATTGGCGTAGCTGTGGGATGAGCTTAGTTGCACGATGCTGGTCTCCCCCTCATGTGTGGAGACCAGAATTGGACTGCATGCTCGAGGTGGGGACGGACGAGGGGCGTGTACAACGGCAATACAATGTCCTTCGTTTTGCAGAGGAAGTTAAGGGAGATGTAACCAAGTTTACGATTAGCTATCTTGTAACTTTCATCGACCTGCGCGTCCCATTTTAAATCTCTCGAGATTAGGACGCCCAAGTATCTCTGCTGGTCAACAGTTGCACTATTGGTTCCTGCCATCGTGTGGCTGAAGTTGGCATTGCGACACTCCATGTGCATAACTGTACATTTTGCAGCATTGAAGGGCACCTGCCACGCTTCCGACCAATGGACGAGTTTTCGAGATATTTTTGAATCTCAACCCTGCCTCTCTCCCTCCATGCTGCATGGCAGAGTCTTGAGTCGTCGGCAAATTTCAGTACTTTGGACAGAAGCCACACATCCATGTCTTTTACATAGACGAGGAAGAGGATAGGACCCACAACACTTCACTGGGGCACCTCATAGATAACAGAGGCCCTCTCGGACAAAGTCTGGCGATGCTGACTCTTTGCGTGCGGTCTGTTAGCCAGACGCGCAGCCAGCGGAGTACGTTGCCACCAATGAGACTCAGAGACTTTGTGTAAGTCTCCAGTTCGGCACCTTGTCGTAGGCTTTTTAGAAGTCTAGGTAGATGATATCCACTACCTTACGGCGGTCGTACACGTTTATCACCTCGTTGAAAAAATCCAGCAGCTTCGTCAGGCAGCTCCTCTTGATGCGGAAGCCGTGCTGAGTGTCATGAATGAGTCTGTTGTCTTCCAGATGATCGACGAGATGATATCGTATCAATCGCTCGATGGTTTTGCACGCAATCGACGTCAAGCTGATCGGTCGAGAGTTGCTGGGCGATTGCTGGTCACCTTTTTAGAAGATTGTCATGGCATTAGCAACTGTCCATTCTTCGGGAACCTCGCCACTCGTCATCGATAAGTTGAAGATGTGGGTCAGGGAATCCGCCAATTGTTCTCGAGTTTCCTTAAGAACTCTTGGGTGGTGTCCATCGGGACCGATCGATTTGTAAATATCCAGTCCCTCAAGCTGTTGGAAATTTCCTCTCTTGTAAACGCAATGTCGTTGAGTCTGACTTCCCCAGCGTAAACAGTATCTTGTTTGTAGCCGGGGCCCTTAACTGAACACACTGAGCATAAGAAGCTATTCAGGACACTGTCCATGTCCTCAGGTGACGTCCTGGGGACGCCATCTTCATACATGAGCGGGTCAACTGAGTCCCTAGCAATTCTACGCTCGTTGACGTAGCGTTAGGAATCCTTTGGGTTCTCTTTTGCGTTATCAGCAATGTTCTTCTCTTTCGTGTGCTTAGCAGATCGGACTAGTCTAGTGACTGTCCTACACGCCAGGCGATGCAGTTCTGCCGTCTCTGCGGTGTTGTTCCTCATTCGTTGCGCATTTTGTTGATCGTGACGATTTGAGGCTCTTGCAACTTCGACGTTCTTCCAATGGGGCCTGATCCTTTGAAGCGGATCAATTGTTCTCAATGTCCTTGCCATTGCCCTCGTCAATTGTCTTCGCAAACCTCTCTCATTGAGGATGCGGCAGCAAGCATCCACCGTACCTTCTCTGAGTTGTTCGATTAAATTAGGCGCACTTAGTTGTTTTCTTATCCCTTGGAAGGCTGCTCGCGAAAAAATGGGGCGGCATACAGCTCCCTGGGGGCTGGACGGGGCCCTTTGATGGTGAATTCCACCGCATTGTGGTCAGCATCTACCAGTTTGATGACAACTAGGATGTTGCCGACCAAGCGCTCCTCAGTTGACGTGACTAGGTCCAGTATGTTGTTCCCCCGGGTTGGTTCAGGAACATACTGGGTCATGCCATCATCGGCGATAAACTCCGTTAGTTTATTGCCCGGGGCCTGTGAAGTTAGGCTCACCCAGTCAATATAAGGGAGGTTGAAGTCGCCGCAGATGATTGTCTCGTGATTATTTGAAACTATTTCGTCCAGCTTCTCATATAGCTGGGTTTCTTGTTCAGCAGGGGTGTGACTGTTGCGGTACACCAATGTTAGGTTCAATGTCGCATGGGCCACCTTAATTTCTGCGTTGAGTATTTTGCAAGAAACTGTGGATGGCGTTGCTCTAAGAAATGGATGCAATATCTCCTTCATGTACAGTAGCGAGCGAAAATTCGTTCATGATTTAAAACTAAGTAGAATCTGCAATGTCCATTTCCCGCTCTATATTTGAATTTATCGGAAATTTGATTATTATTACGCATTAACATGCTTTGTTCACACATAGTGACATGAGAAATTTCATATATGAAGTTGAATTCCACGTGGGAAAAGTCAATGTTGTTTTTCCGGTTACAGACTAACCATAAACGAATTTTTGCTCGCTACGGTACAGCACGGACCCGCCCTCTCGTTTATTAGGGAGGGTTTGTCCACGCTGAACATTTTGTAGCTTGAGAACAATATCTCTGCTGCCAGGTTTCTAATCTGGAGATCGAGCCATGTTTCATTTATGCGTATGAGATCAAACATGTACCGAGTCGCCAGTCTCCTCAGTTCGTCGAACTTGGGGGCAAAGGGCTGCACGTTACAGAAAAAGACCTTTAGATGGTGCGTGTCTCGGTCTTCGACTTCTTCATCATTGGGGGGTCTCTATCTGGCGGCTGTGGACCAGGATCTTGACCATCCCTAGAATTGCCTTCTTGTGAGCCCAGTAACGCATCTACCGTGCCCGCAGCTTCTTCCTCCTGGAGTGACCGATTGGTCATCGCTCCTGTGGGAAATTTGCTGCGGGCGCGGGGCTCTCTCGGTAGGATTCCCTGCTGCCAAAACTGTTCCGTTTAAAGCATGCTGGACCCCCCACTTTTGGGCATATTATTTTCTTAGCGTTCAAGTGGAGTAGTCTGCCAAGTCGGGCATTTCAAACACCATTCAGGTGTAGGCCGTCTCTTAGGAAAAGATCGGGCCTCTCCCGAAAGTCATAAAACAAGTTGACAAAGAATACTCCATCGGACTTGCTAATGGTCTCGAGGGCTCGATTTGTATAGGTTAACTTGCTATACAGCTCGTCATCATCATTCATTCGCCGTAAGATGGATGTGATGGCCATTCGATCCGTTTTTGCCTTAAGGTTAGAAATCAGATGCCTAAACTTGGCAAGCAAATCTTCCGGCCTCGTACTCTTAAGCTCCTTGGTACCGGCAGAACAGATTATGAGAGCCTCCCGGCTGGAAATCTGAACCTCCGCAAGGAAACCTCTGATGACTCTAGCGTGGCAGTGGGTTTACAAATAATCCCCCTCCTTGCCATACACTTATGATCGAATTCAACCTCCTGGTGCCGGACGATAGAGTCACCTAGTACAAGTGTCTCCATATCGCCATCCAGGTCGGTGAACCTCTCAAAAGTGTTATGCGTTGGCATCACAAACGCAGGCCGGTTCACGAAGATAAACCGGTTTTGGACCTGCTGAAATCCGTCCTAATCTACGCCGCCCCGTCGAGGTTGGGTGCGGTTTCGGTCCTCAGATGTCTTAGTCCGAAGTATCGGTTTAGCCCCGGTTTTCGGTTTCCGGGCAGCCGATGATCTCTTGGCGTGACGAAAAGTAGGTACCCCGGGTTTGGGTTAAGGGGTGGAAGCGAGTTGCTAGCTCACATCCAGCGCCGGTAGCCCTGCCATGTGTTTAGGGGGGGATGCGTGCTGCCATTGCAGCACTTACCCAGGGCGTCACGGTAGGAAGACAGGGCAAAACCACCAAGCTTCCTCCGTAATCGAACTGGGTTCCCATGGTAAATCCTCTCCCGGGATGCCTTTCCGTCCAGCTGTAAAGCATGGGCTACCTACTCGTAAACTTTTACTAGTTTCCTCGTCTGTTCCGCCAGGCTTTTACTAACCTTCTCCCTATCGGAGCGTTAGTTTCCACTAAGGTTTACAGCGAAACTCTCCAGATCACGCTTGCCAACATGGTCCTCATTGACCTTACGAACCTTGACTCTCAACTCCGCTAAAGACTCACAAGTCCTGCCGATTTAGTAGTAGTAGTATCAGGCATGGGACGAGCTGAAGAGTACATACAGCTAGCCCAGCCTAGATGAGGTGCCCATCGTTCGTGGGCTGCAGGATGCTGAAGGCTCCAACGGAGGTTGCTGCCATCTTGGAGGCACGGGTCCAAATGCGTAATAAGGGGTGGGTTAGCTTCCCAGTGTTTGTCGAGGCGGTTTTCCAATGTGTTAACGTTATTACTGTTAACCACACCATGTGGTGAGCGGTTTCAAATTGTTGGGATCTTAATTGGAAATTATGTTTTCGGCCACTGATGTTCTAAATGGTTTTAGCTGCAGTTTTTGTCCATTATTTCTGTTCCTTGGGTTATAATCTCGGCCAAAGAGGTATTCAGGGCTAGTTCTAGTAAATCCGTTTAGGTATTTGAAGGTTTCTTTTAACTGACCTCTAAGTCGTCTTCTTTGAAGTGATATCAGTTTAAGTTCGTCGAGTCTTTGCAGCTGTCTTCATTTCTTAGTTCCGGAATAATTTTTGTTGCTCGCTGTTGAACACGTTCCATTTTGTTAATGTCCCCTCCAAAGTAGGGAGACCAGCTTTGTACTGCAAATTCCATTTTAGGCCTGACGATTGAAGTATATAACGGAAGCACGATGTCCCTAGACGTGTGGTGGAAGTGTCTGGATGTAAAGCCAAGGACTTAATTGCCATTCCTGTAGCTAGCTTCCACTAGGTCTGGTTGTTGGTCTACTTCGGTTATATGCTGGTCTGCCATTACGTAAGCAGAATTTCGCTTTCGTGATCCAATGTGCATAACAGTGCAGTTTTCAATATTAAGTTTAGCAGTAAACTCATGTTAGTGATAGCTGCTCGGAGCTGCAGCGAACCAGGTGGTGCAGCGTTATCTAAGCTCTCACAGATCATTGGTAGCTGGTCGGAGCTGTAGCGACCCAGGTGTTGCAGCGCTCTCTAAGCTCTCACAGATCACTGATAGCTGCTCGGAGCTGCATCGACCCAGGTGTTGCAGCGCTCTCTAAGCTCTCACAGATCACTGCAAACTGCTTAGAGCTTTAGTGAGCCAGGTGGTGCAGCGCTCTCTAAGCTCTCACAGGTCGCTGATAGCTGTATTAAACTGTAGCGACCCAGGTGGTGTAGCCCTCGCTAAGCTCTCACGAATCACTGATAGCTGCTTTGAGCTGTAGCAGCCCAGGTGGTGCAGCGCTCTCTAAGCTCTCACAGGTCACTGATAGCTGTTTTAAACTGTAGCGACCCAGGTGGTGCAGCGCTTACTAAGCTCTCACGGATCACTGATAGCTGCTTTGAGCTGTAGCGACCCAGGTGGTGCAGCGCTCTCCAAGCTCTCACAGATCACTGATAGCTGCTTAAAGTTGTAGCGACCCAGGTGGTGCAGCGCTCTCTAAGCTCTCACAGATCACTGATAGCTGCTTTGAGCTGTAGCGACCCAGGGGGTGCAGCGCCCTCTAAGCTCTCACAGGTCGCTGATAGCTGCTTTAAGTTGTAGCGACCCTGGTGGTTCCGCGCTCTCATAGCTCTCACAAGCCGCTGATAGGCGCTTTGAGCTGTAGCGACCTAGGTGGTGCAGCGCTCTCTAAGCTTTCACAGATCACTGATAGCTGCTTTGAGCTGTAGCGACCCAGGTGGTGCAGCGCTCCCTCAGCTCTCACAGGTCGCTGAAGGCTGATTTGAGATTCAGCGACCCAGGTGGTGCATCGCTCTCTAAGCTCTCTCGGATCGCTGATAGCTGCGTTGAGCTGTAGCGACCCAGGTGGTGCAGCGCTCCTAAACTCTCACAGATCACTAACAGCTGCTTTGAGCTGTAGCAACCCAGGTGGTGCAGCGCTCTCTAAGCTCTCACAGGTGGCTGATAGCTTCTTTAAGCTGTAGCGACCCAGGTGGTGCAGCGCTCCTAAACTCTCACGGATCACTGGTAGCTGCTTTGAGCTGTAGCGACCCAGGTGGTGCAGTGCTCTCTAAGCTCTCACAGGTCGCTGGTAGCTCTATTAAACTGTAGCGACCCAGGTGGTGCAGCGCTTACTAAACTCTCACGGATCACTGATAGCTGCTTTGAGCTGTAGCGACCCTGGTGGTGCAGCGCTCTCTAAGCTCTCACAGGTCGCTGATAGCTGCTTTGAGCTGTAACAACCCAGGTGGTGCAACGCTCCTAAACTCTCACGGATTACTGATAGCTGCTTTGAGCTGTAGTGACCCAGGTGATGCAGCGCTCTCTAAGCTCTCACGGGTCACTGATAGCTGCTTTGAACTGAAGCGACCCAGGTGGTGCAGCGCTCTCTTAGCTCTCACAGGTCGCTGATAGTTGCTTTAAGCTGTAGTGACCCAGGTGGTGTAGCGCTCTCTAAGCTCTCACAGATCACTGATAGCTGCTTTGAGCTGTAGCGACCTAGGTGGTGCAGCGTTCTCTAAGCTCTCACAGATCACTGATAGCTGCTTTAAGCTGTAGCGACCCAGGTGCTGCAGCGCTCTCTAAGCTCTCACAGATCACTGATAGCTGCTTTAAGCTGTAGCGACCCAGGAGGTGCAGCGCTCTCTAAGCTCTCGCAGGTCGCTGATAGCTGCTTTGAGCTGTAGCGACCCAGGTGGTGCAGCGCTCTCTAAGCTCTCACAGATCACTGATAGCTGCTTTGAGCTGTAGCGACCCAGGTGGTGCAGCGCTCCCTCAGCTCTCACAGGTCGCTGATAGCTGCTTTGAGCTGTAGCGACCCAGGTGGTGCAGCGCTAACTAAGCTCTCACGGATCGCTGATAGCTGCCTTGAGCTGTAGCAACCCAGGTGGTGCAGTGATCTCTAAGCTCACACAGGTCGCTGATAGCTGCCTTGAGCTGTAGCGACCCAGGTGGTGCAGCGCTCTCTAATCTCTCACAGGTCGCTGATAGCTGCTTTGAGCTGTAGCGACCCAGGTGGTGCAGCGCTCATAAACTCTCACGGATCACTGATAGCTGCTTTGAGCTGTAGCGACCCAGGTGGTGCAGTGCTCTCTAAGCTCACACAGGTCGCTGATAGCTCTTTTAAACTGTAGCGACCCAGGTGGTGCAGCGCTCACTGAGCTCTCACGGATCACTGATAGCTGCTTTGAGCTTTAGCGACCCTGGTGGTGCAGCGCTCTCTAAGCTCTCACAGGTCGCTGATACCTGCTTTGAGCTGTAGCGATCCAGGGGGTGCAGCGCTCCTAAACTCTCATGGATCACTGATAGCTGCTTCGAGCTGTAGCGACCCAGGTGGTGCAGCGCTCTCTAAGCTCTCACAGATCACTGATAGCTGCTTTGAGCTGTAGCGACCCAGGTGGTGCAGCGATCTCTAAGCTCTCCCAGGTCGTTGATAGCTGTTTTAAACTGTAGCGACCCAGGTGGTGTAGCCCTCGGTAAGCTCTCACGAATCACTGATAGCTGCTTTGAGCTGTAGCAGCCCAGGTGGTGCAGCGCTCGCTAAGCTCTCACAGGTCACTGATAGCTGTTTTAAACTGTAGCGACCCAAGTGGTGCAGCGCTTACTAAGCTCTCACGGATCACTGATAGCTGCTTTGAGCTATAGCGACCCAGGTGGTGCAGCGCTCTCTAAGCTCTCACAGATCACTGATAGCTGCTTTGAGCTGTAGCGACCCAGGTGGTGCAGCGCTCTCTAAGCTCTCACAGGTCGCTGCTAGCTGCTTTGAGCTGTAACGACCCGGGTGGTGCAGCGCTCCTAAACTCTCACGAATCACTGATAGCTGCTTTCAGCTCTAGCAACCCAGGTGGTGCAGCGCCCTCTAAGCTCTCACAGGTCGCTGATAGCTGCTTTAAGTTGTAGCGACCCTGGTGGTTCCGCGCTCTCATAGCTCTTACAGATCACTGATAGCTGCTTTGAGCTGTAGCGACCCATGTGGTGCAGCGCTCTCTAAGCTCTCACGGATCACTTATAGCTGCTCTGAGCTGTAGCGACCCAGGTGGTGCAGCGCTCTCTAAGCTCTCACAGATCACAGATAGCTGCTTTAAGCTGTAGCGACCCAGGTGGTGCAGCGCTCTCTAAGCTCTCACAAGTCGCTGATAGCTGCTTTGAGCTGTAGCGACCCAGGTGGTGCAGCGCTCCCTAAGCTTTCACAGATCACTGATAGCTGCTTTGAGCTGTAGCGACCCAGGTGGTGCAGCGCTCTCTAAGCTCTCGCAGGTCGCTGATAGCTGCTTTGAGCTGTAGCGACCCAGGTGGTGCAGCGCTCCCTAAGCTTTCACAGATCACTGATAGCTGCTTTGAGCTGTAGCGACCCAGGTGGTGCAGTGCTCTCTAAGCTCTCACAGGTCGCTAAAGGCTGCTTTGAGCTTCAGCGACCCGGGTGGTGCATCGCTCTCTAAGCTCTCACAGGTCGCTGAAGGCTGCTTTGAGCTTCAGCGACCCAGGTGGTGCATCGCTCCCTCAGCTCTCACAGGTCGCTGAAGGCTGCTTTGAGCTTCAGCGACCCAGGTGGTGCATCGCTCTCTAAGCTCTCTCGGATCGCTGATAGCTGCGTTGAGCTGTAGCGGCCCAGGTGGTGCAGCGCTCTCTAAGCTCTCACAGGTCGCTGATACCTGCTTTGAGCTGTAGCGACCCAGGTGGTGCAGCGCTTCTAAACTCTCACAGATCACTGATAGCTGCTTTGAGCTTTAGCGACCCAGGTGGTGCAGCGCTCTCTAAGCTCTCACAGGTCGCTGATAGCTGCTTTAAGCTGTAACAACCCAGGTGGTGTAGCGCTCCTAAACTCTCACGGATCACTGATGGCTACTTTGAGCTGTAGTGACCCCCGTGGTGCAGCGCTCTCTAAGCTCTCACGGATCACTGATAGCTGCTTTGAGCTGTAGCGACCCAGGTGGTGCAGCACTCTCTCAGCTCTCACAGGTCGCTGATAGCTGCTTTAAGTTGTAGCAACCCAGGTGGTGCAGCGCTCTCTAAGCACTCACAGGTCACTGATAGCTGCTTATACATGTAGCGACCCAGGCGGTGTAGCGCTCTCTAAGATCTCACAGGTCGCTGATAGCTGTTTTGAGCTGTAGCGACCCAGGGGGTGCAGCGCTCTCTAAGCTCTCACAGGTCGCTGACTGTTGCTTTAAGCTGTAGTGACCCAGGTGGTGCAGCGCTCTCTAAGCTCTCACAGATCACTGATAGCTGCTCTAAGCTGTAGCGACCCAGGTGGTGCAGCGCTCACTAAGCTCTAACGGATCACTGATAGCTGCTTTGAGCTTTAGCGACCCTGGTGGTGCAGCGCTCTCTAAGCTCTCACAGGTCGCTGATAGCTGCTTTGAGCTGTAACAACCCAGGTGGTGTAGCGCTCCTAAACTCTCACGGATCACTGATAGCTGCTTTGAGCTGTAGTGACCCAGGTGGTGCAGCGCTCTCTTAGCTCTCACTGGTCGCTGATAGCTGCTTTGAGCTGTAGCGAGCCAGGTGGTGCAGCGCTCTCTTAGCTCTCACATGTCGGTGATAGCTGCTTTGAGCTGTAGCGAGCCAGGTGGTTCAGCGCTCTCTAAGCTCTCACAGATCACTGATATTTGCTTTGAGCTGTAGCGAGCCAGGTGGTGCAGCGCTCTCCAAGCTCTCACGGATCACTGATAGCTGCTTTGAGCTGTAGCGAGCCAGGTGGTGCAGTGCTTTCTAAGCTCTCACAGGTCGCTGATAGCTGTTTTAAACTGTAGCGACCCAGGTGGTGCAGCGCTCACTAAGCTCTCACGGATCACTGATAGCTGCTTTGAGCTGTAGCGACCCAGGTGGTTC
>SDVV010016282.1:0-14292 GCA_016164225.1 Gammarus roeselii
GTTACTCAAACAGAAACCCTTGACATATATCGATGTATAAATATTTATACTATTAAATCATAGCGATTTTTGTTTGGTGAAGGTGAGGCATTTAAACAGGATTTTTATTTTATTTACTAGTTTGATACCAACCATTTACTTTTCACTACACTTATAGCTCATCAGGTGAGAGATCCAAAATATATTCAAGTCTTAAAAATTTCAGAAGAAATCATGCTGGTTATAATACGAGGCGGTATCTATTTTACAGTTTTAGTTATCGAAACGATCATTTATTTCATAACAGATTCCAAAAAATTAAACCAGTCCTTGAGAGTCGTCTTCTGTGAGCGTAAGCTCCCTCTGCCGGACTGCAACGGACTTTGCCGGTCACCTCTCTCTGCATGGGATGTTTATAGTCGATGCAAACTCAGAGACAACACAGACCACACAAAGCCAGGCCTAACCCGCCCGTCACCCAGCAGTCTCTGTATCCACAAAACACTCAGTCTCTCACTAAATATAGGAGCAAGTGGCAAATGCTGCTCGATTGCGGATCTTTACTATGCGTATGCGTGTGTCTGGCTTCTTAATTGACCTTCATGCAGATCAAGGCAAAGACATGTCCATTTTGGATTGTGTCAAGTGACCGTGGTTTATGCAGTGCGGGTAATCTCTGCTCTGCAAGATGTTTGTTTTGAAACGATAGTGTAGTATTTATGAGCTTATTACCTTCGCCTCATTTGCGGGTGTTGATTCTGGCTTAGATTGAATAGGATTGTTGAAAATTCGTTCTAGATTTGCTTGAGAATATTCTATACAAATGATAAGGAAAACACGAAGAATAACTGATGTTAAGTTAGTGAACCACCTTTTTTTCCCATTCATGGTTATGTTTTCTAGTTGAAAAATGATATGAAACTTGATGATGATTGTGCTGTGGAACCATCCCCATACTGCTTGCATCCGAACGGACACACTCTGGACTTGTGCTGCCCGGCAAAAAGTGCGGCCAGTTGTGTTAACTTCACTTTTTAGCCCTTAAACAGAAGGAGGTTTTACTGATCAACTGTTAAACTACCAAACACTTTAAATAAACAGCATAGATGGATTAAGAGAACAGCCATTTAAATCTGCTTCGAAGCTATCGCACTCATTATACAAAAAGGGCTAAACATCTGACATTATGCACTTGGTTAGAGTTTTGGATGTTGTTGGTCATAATAATGGGGTAGTATACCCACGGGTTGTTTGGAAGTGGATTAGTATTTGCGGCTTATTAATAAAGAAACAAAATAGTTCAGTAAGTGTAACCGGTTGTAGAAGAATAGAGCTGATTTTCTCCTGTGTAGCGAGGGTGGTTTTTAGAACGGCTCTAAAATGACGGAGTAAGAGGAATGCTGGATGTGGTATCCATGAACACACGATTGTTTTCAGTTGAGGGAACAAAGTACTGCCCGCAAAATTGTACTTCGTTCGACGAGGTCAGTATTGAGGTCTACGCGAGCTTATTTGTGTCCAGGGCTATTTACATCAAGAAATAAAAATATTACATGTTTATCATTTCCTTCTCGCCCAATCTTCGGCAGCCGATTTACTTAAACTTGCGCTGCAACAACGTTAGAAGAAATAAAAGTAGTATTTTGTGTCTTAATTAGAAGTGTATTTACAAGTGTACAACATCAAACGGCATGTAAAAGCGGAAAAAATATTTTAGGGTTAATTGTTAAGAAGGTATCATCACAAAATACGAATTTGTTTGGAAGAAATTCATATCATTCATCAATGAATTCCTTCTTGTTCATCATCTTCTGCGCCCGGCTCGACCTGAGTTCGTTGAGAGGGTGAATAGGAGAGCAGAGGTACATAACAACATCAGCTGATCAATGTTATTTCAACGAAGACCCGAATGCAGTTATGCAACTCTGCTTCTCAACCGCTCAGGTTTACTACGGAATAAATAACTCTCTTCACCGCACAAAATGAAACCAATGAACAGAAATCACACGACGATCAATTTTTTCCCTTTGAATTATTTGATTAGGAAAGTTTCTATCAGTTTAATACTAATGTACAGGAAAAGACATTCCACCCGGTGTGTGATCGACTAATGAATGAGAATCAAAATGTAGTGTTACTGTTGTCATCCAAACGACATGTAGGGGAAAAAATAGAGCAAAGGATCCCACGCTGGACAATATAGCTTGCTGGCTGAAAAGATACAAGAAGCGAGCCTAGTATGAAGACTTGCGGGACCCCAACAATTTATTAATGGAAAAAAAATCCCTACATGTCTGCCTACAGCATGTCCAAAGCATAGAGTATCGTGTCTATATCGGAGTCTCGGTTCAACCGTGCTTCGTATCGGATGTGTTCTGTCCTGTACTCTCATCTTCTGTGGAAATCACCTGTAAATTGAAGCCGCATTTTCTCCTCGCGCTCAATAAATCCACCACCTTAGTCTTCCGGTAGGTACTACAATCTTACCAACCCATCATCTCGGTTTTGCTACTATCAGCATGACCGAACAGTCCGGTGGTCTACTCTGCCAGTCGGCTGAAGTAGACATGGCCTCTGATCTACTGTCTGACACTGACGACCTCATAGCACCCGATCATCATGCCTCTCATGTCTTCCTTAACAAAAACTGGGATGTATCATGAGAGACCTGCAGCAGCAGACTAGCGTGCCGTGCCACTCTCCTGCTGACGCAATAGGCTCATCCTGCCTAGGTTCACCCCCTTCAGATTCCTCCCTTTCTCATTCACACTCTGCTTTTTCTGGTACCTCTTCAGCACCTAGATCTCCTGTCTTTACTCTTCTTAAATCTCTACTTCAACAGCTTCTGGGTTGGATCCTTTCCAGCCTCCTTACTGACTCTCCCATAGCAGCCATCTTCTCAGCTCTTCTTCAATCTCTTTCTGCCTCTTTATTTTCCTCTTCATAGCTTCACCTGATTCCACTTCCCATACTCAAACTCTCTTTCTGCAGCGGAATTTCAGGGGATTACTGCGAAAGTTGTCCGAGTTCAAGCAGCTTTTGTCCACAATTCTTCCAATTGCCATTTGCCTCACTGAAACCCACCTTCATTCTACACAGAACCTCTCCCTCCCGGGGTACCATATTTGCCGCAGAGACCGACCTGATGGCTTTGGAGGACTGGCTATTTTAATTCCTATTAGTGTGAAGCACAGGTCAGTGCCACTCGTTGCTTTTACAGACGGTGTCCTCTAGACCCTGGCAGTAGACATAGACATAGATTTAGCTTGGTCACGCATACTCCTTGTCTACAATCCGTGTAAAAATGTATCTTTGTCAGAATTTTCTCATTATTTTGCTCAGTTGAGTTCTCGTGGTGTTGTATGTGGAGATTTTAATGCCCACCATCAGCATTGGGAACCGTTGAGGAACTCTAGAAACCCCACTGGTTGTGCCAGTTTTGACTTCCTCAATAGCAGTGTTATTCTCCTAATTTTGAACCCGCCAAACTTTCCCACCCGAGTAGACCCTGCCTCTGGATCTACATCCAACCTTGACCTTCTTGCTGGCTCTCAACACTTTTACTCTTTTGCCATCTCCCTAGCGTCTGACCTTGGAGGAGACCATCTTCATGTACTCCTTTCTTCTCGTAATCGCACCTATCCACGCATATCCTTGCGCCCTCATTGGAACCTCAACAATGTGTCTGCCACAACATGGGATGCATGGGCAGCAGATTGGCCTCCTCATGCATTGAAAGGTCAGCTACTGCAACAACAGCATACAGTTCTTTTAAACTGTGGTTCTGAACACTGTCAAATAAATATTTTCCCCTTAGATCCTCCTCTACCCCAAGGTGCCCGGGGAATCCCTGGTGGAATGCAACTTTCGAGCAGGCTATCAACAATCGCCGCAGAGATATTCACCTATTTAGTCATTTCCCCACCCCACTAAACAAAACTGCTCTTAATAAATTCACAGTAATAGCAGTTAATACGCTTTTGACAGAAAAGAAGACTTCAAGAAATGCTTTTCATAATCGCATCACCCACAGCACCACATCTGCCCAGATATGGAAGATGTTTCGATCAATCTCTGGACGACCCCTCCCTCTGCCTTTCCTCTCTCCTCTGGTACCTCTCCTCTTTCATCCACCGAAGCTGCAAATGCGCTAGCTTCACACTTTTCTCTTTCTTTTATGTTCACCTCCTTACAGAACCTGACTCAGCATATTCGAGGGATAAACTTAACTCAGATGCAGATGACACTCTCAATCACCGCTTCTCTCTCTCCGAGCTGCGCTCTGTTCTTCCCAAGCTTCCATCCAACTTTTCTCCTGGTTCTGACCTTCTTCACAACCAGTTTCTCTCTCACCTCCCCTGGATCCATCGCCATGCTCTCTTGAACGTTTTCAACCTTTCCTTTCGTACTGTTGATATCCCTCCAGCCTAGAGATTCTCCCAAATTGTCCCGGTTTCAAAGCCCGGCAAAGAACATGCCGCAGTATTTGCCTACAGGCCCATATCTCTGCTCTCCTGTGTTGAAAAAGCTCATGGAGAGGCTTGTCGCTGCCCGTCTCATGTGGAATCTGGAAAGAAATAAAGCTTTTCTCCCTCACCGATTTTTTTGTCGCCCCCAACGTGGCACCATGATTGCTTTCATCCTCTTTGAACATGGCATTCAATTGGCTCTTCGCACACAACAAATAGTCCTTGAAGCCTTCTTTGATCTCTCTGTTGCCTTTGATAGAGCTTCCCATCAGGCAATCTTGTTCAAACTAGCATCACATGGGGTATCTGGCCGTCTCCTCCGGTGGATCTCTAGCTTCCTCATAGACCGCTTCTTTTTCTGTCTCTGTCTCCTCAGCCTCTTCTCAGTCTCATCCAATTATTTCTGGGGTCCCACAAGGGGTCATCATCTCTCCTCTTCTCTTCAATATACTACCGTCTGACCAACCTTCCTCTCTAGGTGTCACAAACTCAATCAATGCTGATGACATAACTATGTGTGTTGCTGTTGACTCTGCTTCTTCTGCCCAGGCTCTCCTACAGTCCGCTATCGACAACTTTGCTCTCAGGGCGCACCGCTGGGGTCTACTCATCAACCATCAAAAGTCAGGTACTTCATATTTTACCCTTAAACGCTCAGTTCCCACTTGTCCACCACTTTACATCTCTGGTGAACCCATCCCATATTCCCAGAACCAAAAACCGCTAGGCATCATATTTAACTCTCCTCGTTTGACTTGGCGTCCGTACATTGACTTCCTGCGGATCCGTTGTCATGAGTGACTCAACATAATGCGGGTGCTTGCTGGATCACGGTTTGGGGGATCGCGTCACAAACTTCTACTCTTCCATCTGGCATACATCAGAGGTCTTATGGACTATGGTCTACTTCTTTATTCGTCTGCCTCTCCCCTTATTCTTGCTCGACTTGATGTGATTCACTCAACGGCTGCTCGTCTTCTCATTGGCACATGGCGGTCTACCCCTTTAGCCTCTCTCTACTGTGAAGCTAGACTATTACCACCTTATTTATATTGTGAGGAACGCTTTGGCCAGTTTTTTCTCCAGCTTCTTTTCCGTCTTGCTGATCATCCATTCCATGCTCTTCTACGCCGCAACCATTTCCTCATCTCAATCCCATTCTCAGGTCACCATCACCGTACCCCTCTTCTATACAGAGCTTGTCGTCTGTTCCTATTTAATAGCTTCACTCTCCCTACCTCTTCCCCTCAGAAAATTTTCTCTGTACTCTCTCCCTGGTTCTCTTATCTTTCAATTATCCACACCACCTTCCCCACTGCTGCCATAGATGCAGTAGAATGTAGTGCTCCAGCACTCTTCGCAGACCTCTGTTCCTCTTCCTACCCCGATTATCTCGCTATCTACACTGATGGTTCAGTGATGGGTGAAAATGCACCCTGTGTGAGGGTGGGTGTGGTCGCTACTCATTGTAATTCTTGCAAGCACTGATCTTTCTATCCTCACAGCAGGCTACCACCTCTGCTGTATTTTTCATCTGCAGCCTTTCCGCCCTCTTCCTCCTGTCCTCCTCGAGGCTTTCTTCCTATGGCTCCCTTGATCTTGCAATTCATAGGCATCTTCTTCTATTTCCCCTCCGCAGTGTGCATCTTCAGTGTATCCCAGCCCATTGTTCCATTCCTGGCAATGAGGCGGCAGATGAAGCTGCTAAGGAAGCAACAACCTTCAACCTTCCTGTTCATAAGCTACCTTTCTCTTTGGCTGAGCATAGCTCCAATTTCTCTTTCTTAGTCTGGTCATACTGGCAGGTCAGGTGGACTGCTTTCCGAGGCCAGCACCCTCTAGGTATCCACAAACCCCTTGTGCTGGCCACAGCGTTCCTCACGGTATAAATCAGGTGGTAATAGTCTTGCTTCACAGTAGAGAGAGGCTAAAGAGGTAGAACGCCAAGTGTCAATGAGAAGACGAGCAGTCGTTGAGTGAATCACATAAAGTCGAGCAAGAATAGAGAGAGAGGCAGACGAGTATAGGAGAAGACCATAGTCAGTAAGGCCTCTGATGTATGCCGGATACAGAAGTAGAAGCAAGCACCCCCATTATGTTGAGCTGCTCTTGACTACGGATCCGCAGGAAGTTAATGTACGGACGCCAAGTCAAACGGAAGAGTTAAATATTATGCCAAGCGGTTTTTGGTGCTGGGAATATGAGATGGGTACACCAGAGATGTAAGTTGGTGGACAAGTGGGAACTGAGCGTTTAAGGGTAAAAAATGAAGTACCTGACTTCTGAGGGTTGATGAGTAGACTCCAGCGGTTCGCCAAAAGAGCAAAGTTGTCGATAGCGGCCTGTAGGAGTGCCTGGGTAGAAAAAGCAGAGTCAGCAGTAACAAACATAGTTATGTCATCAGCATTAATTGAGGTTGTGACACCTAGAAAGGAAGGTAGGTCAGACAGTCGTATATTGAAGAGAAGGGGAAAGATGATGGCCCCTTGTGGGACGACAGAAATAAATGGATGAGACTTAGGAGAGGCTGAGGAGACAGAGACAGAGAAGAAGCGGTCTATGAGGAAGCTTGAGATCCACCAGAGGAGACGGCCAGACACCCCATGTGATGCCAGTTTGAACAAGATTGCCTGATGGGAAGCTCTATCAAAGGCACCAGAAAGATCAAAGAAGACTGCAAGGACTATTTGTTGTGTGCGAAGAGCCAATTGAATGTCATGTTCAAAGAGGATGAGAGCAATCATGGTGCCACGTTGGGGGCGACAACTAAATCGGTGTTGGGGAAAAGCTTTATTCCTCTATAGATACCACATGAGACGGGCAGCGACAAGCCTCTCCATGAGCTTTTCAACACAGGAGAGCAGAGATATGGGCCTGTAGGCAGATACTGCGGTGGGGTCTTTGCCGAGCTTTGAAACCGGGAGAATTTGTTAGAATCTCCAGGCTAGAGGGATATCAGTAGTACGGAAAGAAAGGTTAAAAACGTTCAAAAGAGCATGGCGATGGATCCAATGAAGGTGAGAGAGAAACTGGTTGTGAAGAAGGTCAGAACCAGGAGAAGAGTACGATGGAAGCTTGGGGAGAACAGAGCGCAGCTCGGAGAGAGAGAAGCGGTGATTGAGAGTGTCATCTGCATCTGAGTTAAGTTTATCACTCGAATATGCTGAGTCAGGTTGTGTAAGGAGATGGACATAAGAGAAAGAATGAGAAAAGTATGAAGCTAGCGCATTTGCAGCTTCGGTGGATGAAAGAGGCGAGGTACCAGAGGAGAGAGGAAAGGCAGAGGGAGGGGGTCGTCCAGAGGTTCATCGAAACATCTTTCATTTCTGGGCAGTTGGGGGTGCTGTGGATGATGCGAGCATGAAAAGCATTCCAATAAGTCTTCTTTTCTGTCAAAGCGTATTAACTGCTATTGCTGAGAACTTATTAAGAGCAGTCTTGTTTACTGGGGATGGGAAACGACTAAATAGGTGAATAGCTCTGTTGCGATTATTGACAGCCTGCTCGAAAGTTGTATTCCATCAGGGATCCCCTGGGCGCCTTGTGGTAGAGGAGGATCTAAGGGGAAAATATTTATTTGCAGTGTTTAGAACCACAGTTTCAAAGAACTGTATGCTGTTGTTTCAGTAGCTGACCTTTCAATGCATGAGGAGGCCAAATCTGCCAGCACCAGCACGCAGTGCGAGACCAGCACGCAGTGCACAATGATAACAGAGGAGCGTGTTATTCTGGCCAAAACAGAACAATGTGCACGAAAGTTTGAATCACAACTTTTGTTGTGTTGGATGGCCTAGTGCACTGCGTGCTGGTCTCGCATACCAGCGACGTCGGGTTCGATTCCAGGCTGCGGACTATAGTTTTTTTTCCGATGATGACATCACTGTGATAATTTAAATAAGTCTCCCAACGTTGTTGTAGGTATATTCTCTCTATGTCTATGTCTACTGCCAGGGTCTCGAGGACACCGTCAGCAAAAGCAACAAGTGGCACTGACCTGTGCTTCACACTAATAGGAATTTGAATAGCCAGTCCTCCAAAGCCATCAGGTCGGTCTCTGCGGAAAATATGGTACCCCGGGAGGGGGAGGTTCTGTGTAGAATGAAGGTGGGTTTCAGTGAGGCAAATGGCATTTGGAAGAATTGTGGACAAATGCTGCTTAAGCTCGAAAACTTTGGCAGTAATCCTCTGGAATTCCACTGCAGAGAGTTTGAGGATGGGAAATGAAATCAGGTGGAGCTATGAAGAGGAAAATAATGAGGCAGTAAGAGATGGAAGAAGAGCAGAAAAGATGGCAGCTATGGGAGAGTCCAACCCAGAAGCTGTTGAAGTAGAGATTATGGAAGAGTAAGAACAGGAGATCTAGGTGCTGAAGAGGTACCAGAAAAAGTAGAGTGTGAGTGAAGAAGGGAAGAATCTGAAGGGGGTGAACCTAGGCAGGTTGAGCCTATTGCGTCAGCAGGAGAGTGGCACGGCCCTTCCGAGTTGTACCACAAGTTGCCGCTAAGAACTTCTATATTCGGCTGTCAAGTGGGGAGGTGTTTTCTATGGCTGAGCCTTTCTGTGAGCTTTCTTTTGAGCAGGTGTGATAATATCAGAGGCTGATGAAGAAGAGCGAGATGAAACAGAAGAGGATGAGAGTGAGGGAGCTGAGTTTGCTACAAGGTTCGACCAGGATTTCATAGAGGGCTTAGAGTTAACAGTAGCCTGGAGAGGTGTTGGAGAGAGTGCAGGAGAGGGCATTATGAGAGATTGGGGGGAAGGCGGTTTTCCTGGGCTGGAGTAGAGTGATGCATAACAGGCAGATGCTCGATCTCTGTGAAGGTTGCCACATTGCACTTGAGCTGCAATTGCCAGAGGTGCTTTTATAGAACTTGCATCGTGCTGATGAGCAAGCATGTGAAGAGCCAGGCCCACAGGCAAAGCAGTGCAACTCATTTGATTCTTCACAGACTGTGGTGATATGCTTGGTAGATGAGCACTGAGCACGTCGTGCACTTCGGCGACCTGAAATAGCACCATGACCATAACTTTGACATCGATAACAGCGGATAGGTGGTATGATGAAGGGAAAAACACGGAGAGGAACTCTCTCATATGTAGAACACCCGCTCATGGACTGCAGAGCTGCATTCAATCGAGATGCGCATGGAATTGATAGATAAGATAGCAGTATCTGAGGCTGAAAGGGGTTTTCAAGGGTAGAGTTTTTTATTGACAAAACAGCATTGGTAGCACAAGAAGAGAAAACAGTCAAGAGTGCCATGATTTGAGTTTCTGAAAGGGTTAGTATTGTTTTGTCATCAATATCTATCAAGTCAAAAACAACTTCTCCGATGTACGGAGTGTATGTCTGAGGGACTTTAAGAATGTAATTTACTTTGTTCATGACAAATTGATGAGCTGCAGAGTGAAAGGCAATGATTTTATTGGTTTGTATCTGCCCCACAATGACTGTCCCTTCTTGATTTTTCTCAAGGGAGCTGGGGATCAAGCACGCTAGTGCAGTCCATTTCGGTAAGGCAGAGTTAAAGAAGTTGAAGGGGAGGGCCTTGTGATCCTCACGGAGGATGAAGCAGGTAGTTGGTGATGATGAAGCAGTTGGAAGATGTTGTTAACGTGGGAATATTTTGTACCCTGACTGGCAGTGGCTGAAGATGGAGCAGAGTCAAAGTCTGCTGCTGCAAGTCTCCCATGATACATCCCGTTTTTTGATAGGGAAGACATGAGAGGCAGGATGATCGGGTGCTATGAGGTCGTCAGTGTCAGACAGTAGATCAGAGGCCATGTCTACTTCAGCCGACTGGCAGAGTAGACCACCGGACTGTTCGGCCATGCTGAAAGTAGCAAAACCGAGATGATGGGTTGGTAAAATTGTGGTACCTACCGGGAGACTAAGGTGGTGGATTTATTGAGTGCTAGGAGAAAATGCGGCCTAAATTTACAGGTGATTTCCACAGAAGATGAAGGTACATGACAGAACACATCCGATACGAAGCACGGTTGAAACGAGACTCCGATATAGACACGATACTCCATGCCTTGGACATGCTGTAGGGAGACATGTATGGATTTTTTTTCCATTAATAAATTGTTGGGGTCCCGCAAGTCTTCATTCTAGGCTCGCTTCTTGTATCTTTTCAGCCAGCAAGCTATATTGTCCAGCGTGGGATCCTTTGCTCTATTTTTTCCCCTACATGTCGTTTGGATGACAACAGTAACGCTACATTTTGATTGTCATTCATTAGTCGATCACACACCGGGTGGAATGTCTTGTCCTGTACATTAGTATTAAACTGATAGAAACTTTCCCAATCAAATAATTCAGAGGGATAGAATTGATCGTCGTGTGATTTCTGTTCATTGGTTTCATTTTGTGCGGTGAAGAGAGTTATTTATTCCGGAGAAAATTGAACGGTTGAGAAGCATTCGGGTTTTCGTTGAAATAACATTGATCAACTGATGTTGTTATGCAACTCTGGCCACCTATTCACCCTCAACCAACTCTGGTCGAGCAGGGTGCAGAAGATGATGAAGAAGAAGGGATTCATAGATGAACAATATGTTTTTCTTCCAAACAAATCCGTATTTTGTGATGATAACTTTTTAACAATTAACCCTCAAATAATTTTTCCGATTTTACGTGCCATTTGATGTCGTACACTTGTAAATGCACATATAATTATAACCCAAAATACTACTTCTGTTTTTTTTTAACGTTTTTGCAGCGCAAGTTTAAGTAAATCGGCTGTCGAAGAGTGCGCGAGAAGGAAATAATCAACATGTAACATTTTCATTTCTTATTGAGTAGCCCTGGACACAAATAAGCTCGAGTAGACCTCAACACTGACCTCGTCGAACGGAGTACAATTTTGCGGGCAGTACTTTGTTCCCTCAACTGAAAAACAATCGTGTGTTCATGGATACCACATCCAGCACCACCCTTGCTACACAGAAGGAAATCAGCTCTATTATTTTATTACCGGTTACACTTACTGAACTATTTTGTTTCTTTTTTAATAAACCACAAGTACTAATCCACTTCCAAATCAAGCCGTGGGTATACTACCCCGTTATTATGACCAACAATATCCCAAACTTTAACCAAGTGCATAATTTCAGATGTTTTACCCTTTTTGTGTAATGAGGGCGATAGCTTCGAAGCAGTTTAAAATGGCTGTTTTCTCAAACCTTCTATGCTGTTTATTTAAAGTGTTTGATAGTTTAACAGTTGATCAGTATAACCTCCTTCTGTTTAAGGGCTAAAAAGTTAAGTTAATACAACTGGCCGCACTCTTTGCCGGGAGGCACAAGTCCAGAGTGTATCCGTTCGGATGCAAGCAGTATGGGAATGGCTCCACACTACTTTCATCATCAAGTTTCATAGCATTTTTCAACAAAAAAACAGAACCATGAATGGGCAAAATAATTTTTTCTCTACCTCAACATCAGTTATTCATCGTGCTTTTTTTTATCATATGTATAGAATATTTTCAAGCGAATCCAGAAAGAATTTTCAACAATTCTATTCAATCTAAGCCAGAATCAATACCCGCAAATGAGGCAAAGGTAATAAGCTCATAATTACTACACTATCGTTCCCAAACAAACATCTCGCAGAGCAAAGATTACCCGCACTTCATAGACCACGGTCACTTGACACAATCCAAAATGGACATGTCTTTGCCTTGATCTGCATGAAGTTCAATTAAGAAGCCAGACACATGCATACGCATAGTAAAGATCCGCAATCGAGCAGCATTTGCCATTTGCTCTTATATTTAGTGAGAGACTGAGTGTTTTGTGGATACAGAGACTGCTGGGTGACCGGCGGGTTATGTCTGGCTTTGTGTGATCTGTGTTGTCTCTGAGTTTTCTTTGGATGCATCGACTGCTAGGAGACGGGTGGGTTAGGTCTGGTTTTGTGTTGTCAAAGGTGTGTCTTTGTATTTTCTGTGTATACAGAGAGTGCTGGGAAACGGGCGTGTTAGATCTTTGTTTGTGTTATCTGTGTTATCTGTGTTGTGTCTCTGTGTTTTCTGCGGGTGCTGAGTCTGTTGGGACACGAGCGGGTTAGGTCTGACTTTGTGTTGTCTGCGTTGGGTCTCTCTGGTCTGTGGGTTCAGAGGTGGCAGAGAGACAGTCGGGTTGGATCTGATTTTTTTGCGAAGCTACACCGTTTCTCCGTGACATTTGTGCAGGTGTCTGTGACACTTTATTTGATCATAAGTACTCGGGTTCCGATATCAAGATCAAGGTGTGTACGGTCAATGTAGTGACCTTTTAGAGCTATTAGGTAGCAACTAATGACGTTGATAACACAACTATCATTTAGGTCGCTATGTCAAACCACCCGAACCTAACGTCACCGTTATATTTTACTGAATCGCTCGTGGCTGATGTGTACTCGGGGGTCTCTCTGATCACAGACGGCCAGAGTATCTTCGCTGCTTGGGTGGGTTGAAGTAGCCAGAAGCCGCAAACAAGCGTTCGGTTCCGCTTATAAGCCACCCGACGTGATCATGAAATGTAGCGGTATTTTATTTTCCTCTTCAGGCGTACATTAACAAAGATCAAATATCGGTGACCTCTTTGTAATTATTTTCCTGCTTATCAATCAAGCATATCCTATCAATCTGCAAATTGCCAATTAATGCAGTCGAAATTATAACACATTCTATCAATTCTCCAATAGTCACGTGACTAGTAAAGGCAGTTGAAACTAAAACACATCCTATCAATCCTCTAATAGTCACGTGACTAGTTAAGGCAGCCGAAACTAAAACACACAAAATCAATTCTTCGATAGTCACGTGACTAGTTAAGGCAGTCGAAGCAATAACACATACTATCAATCCTCCAATAGTCCCGTGACCAGTAAAAACAGCCGAATAAATCTAGTGCCAATTCGGCAGCTGACAAGGCAGGCGAAGTTGACAATTATTTCTATATTGGCAATCTGCAATGCTGCGTCAGTAATTTGAAGAGTATTCCTTGAGGGAAATTCCCCTACGATTTTTTTTGAGTACAAACTTACAGAGAAGGATGTTAGTAGCTTTTAAGCTGCCTTATTTAATATGTAGTGCAAAATAAAAGTAATCCTTAATTCCTCCGGAGGTATTAAACAAAATTTATTTTATTTGCAGCATGAGTGAGTTTATTAATTTACGCAACATACGCACAGGTCAGTTATAAACCGGTCATCAATGATTTAGACAGGTCGTCAGGAAACAAGTCATCCATTACCTGGCAGTGCAACATACAGTTAACGTAATGTTAAAGTTTTCCATAATTTTAAACACATCTGTCATATCATTCTCCGTTTCCTGATGCTAGCGTAGAATCCACATATTAATGTGCATTGATGTAAAATTACGTGGGATTTGTGACTTTTAATGGTCGATTTTATCAAATCCAAAATGTACCTTCCCTTCCCTCCTCCCCGAAAAATTATAATTATTAAAATTATAACTTTTTTTTTTGTATTTTTGTGACAGTTGTACACCAAAGGCGGAGGAGGAGATGATGAAGTGCAGTCTATATGATGAGCTCCAATGGACTTCATGCATTGTGCATTGAATACTAACAGCATAATTGTAGAACACTACTAAATACAGACACAAACATGCACTCATATTACATTCATTTGACTAAGGGAATTATTTCCGTTACAATTATCGTGAACAAATATTGTGGCTTTTTATTTATCCGAAATTATTGTCTGCTACATCATAATCGGTGAACAAGTACTGTTCCTAAAACAGTTTAAAAAAATGATTGTCTCCAACAGGCTTACATCAGGTAGAAATCTTTATTTATTAACACTGTTATTGTGTATATATATATA
>SDVV010016283.1:0-14292 GCA_016164225.1 Gammarus roeselii
AAGAGACATGAATGTGGAGGTGGCGAGAGAGCGTGCAATGAACAGGCGTGAGTGGAGAATGGTTGTGAATGGTTGATTTTGACGCTGCTCTGATGTGCTTTCCCGCCCTTGGCATCCCGCTGTCGGGATGGTCGTGGGTGGGGGGGGCCCGGCCATTATGACGCGGCGGGGGTAAACCAGTGAAAACTGTGGGCCCTGCTGCTGACGACGGTTCTTCGGTACATTCGGGACCCAGAGTGTAAGTTGAGGGGCTACCGGCCGGACCCTTTAGCACAAAAGGGCTAAGTTGTGTGAATGTGAGCGTGTGAGGGTGTGAGGTGCGCCTTGCCGTCGGCCACCCCCCTTTCTGGGGGATGCGGCCTAGTGT
This sequence comes from Gammarus roeselii, assembly GCA_016164225.1. Classification (NCBI taxonomy): domain Eukaryota; kingdom Metazoa; phylum Arthropoda; class Malacostraca; order Amphipoda; family Gammaridae; genus Gammarus; species Gammarus roeselii. Next base: position 368 of record SDVV010016283.1, read on the forward strand.
CTGTATCTGTATCTGTATGTGTAAGTTGCAAATTAAATGGAAAAAATCTGCGTTGTATGCATATTTATAACAAAAAGATTCATGGATGTGCGTTGACACATAACCATCCCGTAATTACCGAACAGTTTCTGGAAGGACAAATAACATCTTGCCTTCCCCACAAACATCTCAAAAAGCATATAAATTTTGTGTTACGCGATTTCATATTTCCAGAAAAAAAACTGAAATCTGATTAATTTACGTGTGAAATTTTGCTTGAATCAAATTTATTTTATTTCGTCTAAGAAATAACTCCATTCAGAGACTTATGAACTTTAAAATATATTGGCTAATTTCAATCACAATAACAGGGAGGACAAATGATCTTTGGCGTGTCAATACGACAGACAAAGTAGGCGCACAATGTAGATTTTTCTAAATTTAATTTTCACTTACAATATTCTTTCTAAGATGGGCGCTGACCTTTCTTCGCATGACTATCAATAACTATGTCCACGCTCACCTACAACAGCCATAGAACTACCACCCCCCTCCCCTGACCCCCTTTCTGGCCCTACATCGGCTAATGCCTCCTTAACGGCGTTAAGTAGTGACGGTAACTCCACATTACCGACCGGCCGAGTTCTGTGGCAGTCGCTGGATTCCCTGGGGCGACTGAATCGGGGTCTGGTTGTGATAGAAGATGGCTGTGCTTTGTGCTTGCGTCCCCTGGTGAAGACTGTGTTTGATACTGGTAGTGATTGGCTGTGTTCGATGCTGGCGTCTCCTGCTGAAGACTGTGTTTGGTGCTGATGGTGATTAGGCGTGTCTGTGTTTCATGCTGGCGTCTCGTGGCGAAGACTGTGTTTGGTGGTGATAGGGGGGCTATGGTTAGTCCTGACGAATCCTGGTGGCGACTGTGTTTCGTGCCATTGGTGATTAGGGGACGCTGTGTTTAATGATATCGTTCCTTGGCGGAGACTGTGTCCGGTGCTAGTGGTGATTGGAAGGGATCCGATTAGTGCTTGCTTTTCCTAGCGGAGACTGTATCAGGTGCTGGTGGTAATTGAGAGTAGATCTGTTTGTTGCTGGTGTCCCCTAGAGGCAACTGAGTTCGGTGATGGTGGTAATTGAGAGTAGATCTGTTTGTTGCTGGTGTCCCCTAGAGGCAACTGAGTTCGGTGATGGTGGTAATTAAGAGTAGATCTGTTTGTTGCTGGTGTCCCCTAGAGGCAACTGAGTTCGGTGATGGTGGTAATTGAGAGTAGATCTGTTTGTTGCTGGTGTACCCTAGAGGCAACTGAGTTCGGTGATGGTGGTAATTGAGAGTAGATCTGTTTGTTGCTGGTGTCCCCTAGAGGCAACTGAGTTCGGTGATGGTGGTAATTGAGAGTAGATCTGTTTGTTGCTGGTGTCCCCTAGAGGCAACTGAGTCCGGTGATGGTGGTAATTGAGAGTAGATCTGTTTGTTGCTGGTGTCCCCTAGAGGCAACTGAGTTCGATGATGGTGGTAATTGGAGGTAACTCCGTCTGATGCTGGCTTCTACTGGAGGAGTCTTTGTTTGGTGCCGTTGGTGATTAATGGGGGCGGGGCTGTGGTTACTACAAGCGCCCCTGGAGGTAACTGGTGCTGGGGTAATTGAGGGTGGCCTTCATTCCCTGGCGGAAGCTGTGTTGGGTTATGGCGGTGATTTATGTAGAAAGGGATGAAAAATACTATCTGAGGCCTAAACATCAGCAAAAACAAAAAAATATTAACTGACTCACCGCTGATACCATTTGACTGGGTGCTGTTTAGATAAAATGTATGACATAAAAGAGAATATACTGATTTTATGGGGTTTATCCAGGGCCCAAATCTTAATTGTTTAGTCCGATAAAAGTTATACATTTTTCGCGACCTGATTAGCATGATTGAAGATGACTTGGAAAATAGGCTTATGCAAATTGGCAAAAATATATGTCCATGTACGTCGTTTGTGCAATAATAATACACCCAAAAAATTGGGCATTACAAAGCATTGATTTTCAGACCATTTAGGCAACCTCAATCTCTTAAAACATTTGTGTTACGACACCTCCTGAAAGCCTGGTGGTGGCAGGCTGCGAAGTGTACGGAACACATTTAGCGAAACGCTATAAATGGCATCATACAAACTGATCCAGCTGTTTAAGAGAATCTTAATAAACTCAAGTTCGACTAACAAACTCTTGGATGCCAAGTTAAAGCTGCAAAATCTTTCAGTCATCCTTTCATTTGTTATTGGATTTTACAGACCAGTCAGACACAATAGTTCGACATACCTTCGATGGTGTTTAATGCTATTTATAAGCTGTACCCTTTTACGTCATGTCATCTATTAACTTCATTGATTGGAATGATGTGCTTTTTCCTATGTTGTCATGTCCTTATAATTGAGCAATGTCAATGCATAACGGAAGGTCGGGTAGTATAGTCCGACAAGGTAATTTATAATAAGAGAACCAATGAGCAGCTGAAGCGAACGGATCAAAGCTGATCTGAAGCGAACGGAAATCATTTGGGCACTTACAGCAATTAAGATGACGCCCGGTTCAGGGACAACTACATCATAGGCCACGCTTGTGGAGGAAGTGAAATGTATCGAGCAGCAAGGAATAGTCTAAGAGAGTCAGTGTTGACTCGACCCCGATACCGACTGATTGCTTTCCTGTGCTCGCTCCCCTTACACCTAACTTAAACTCCCATTTTCTCGACTTGTTTAAACTGTATAGTGGCAAATAAATCATGTATACAACCCAATCCAATTGGTTGTCTAGAAGTTCTCAGCCTATAATATCTTAATATATAACAATTGGCGACGAAGTAAAGAATTCAGTTTCATTTATTTGTGAAAACTCATAAAGTGCTAACATAGAAAATGTCTCTAGACAACGCCCAAAAAATGTTCGACCCTGCTACGAAAGGCAATGAAGACTTCTTGGCTCGTTTTGAATTCCAAAACTACCGAGCCCTAGCAGCAGCAAAGGATGACGAGCGATAAAAGGCGTCACTGCTGGTATCAGGCTTAGCAAGAAGCGTGATCACACAAATTCAGCAAAAAATAAAGCCGAAGAGCATTCAAGTGGCTACTTGCGACGAGTTGTTAGCAGCTCTAACAACGATATACACGACGCAGAAATCCAAAATCGCAGCGTCGGTAAAGTTTATAAGGAGGAAGCAACGGGACGGCGAGACGATCGAGAGTTACGCTCGATCCCCCAACGAATTGGGGAGCAAGTGCGAATACGATGACAGCTGCCAAAGTAGACTCCTTCTAGATCAATTTAAAGCCGGATTGCAGCCCAGCAGGTTGATCCCATCATTGATCACGGAATGCAGATAGAAGAGCTTCGACGACACCGTGACAGGAGCAAAGACACTTGAACAAATATCGGTGGACGTAGAAGAAATCGTCCCGGTACGCTTAGGGGAAAGAGTATCCCAGAATAAGCCCCAGCCCTCAAAAAAGGTCTCAAACTCACCTAGACATTACCGGCACTCAAAAGGTTTTAAGAAAACCTTCGGGAACGACAAGCTGACGACGCAAGTGAACGAAAATTACGTCTGCATAAGGTGTACGGCCAGAGGAAAGCACTGGGCGGGAGAATGTTCTGCACTCAAATTAAAGTGTAACAAGTGTGGAAAAGTGGGGCATGTCGCAAAAACATGCAGATCTAAATTATTATTATTATTAAAATTATTATTATTATTAAACCATTTATTTCCATTATCTGGCAATGGGTTTTCCATTTTTAGAATAGTACACATAAAATAGTACACATAAAAGCCTACAACACCACACGAAATAAAGCAAATCACATCACCGAAGCGGACTATTGCACACCGCCCTAAGAAAAAAAATCCAGTGATTACTATACAATTAAGAAGATCCGGAACAAACCCTCAACCAGGGTTCACAAGGAGCCACAACCGACGGAGGTGAAGAATCGCTTCAACGGACTCTCCCAAGCTGAGGACGAGTGGCCTCGGATCGAGGACCACAAGCGACACCGCCAAACAAAAACGAACGACGACCTACGTGGAGACATAGACAGTACAAAGAATCCGTCGGTAAGCATTGGTAGGGTGGCCATGAAAAAAAGAAACAAAGATATCAGTAGGCAGAACATTTTTTTAGGAGTCTCTACACAGGGAATGCCAAGTGTAAAATCTGACGATCCCCATTTTATGTCCAGTGTAGATAAAACGGTCTAGCAGTAAAACTAGAACTTGACACGGGATCATCGATAAGCATTACCACAGAAAATATGATCCGTGACATTAAAAGTGCTTAGGTATGCAAAACGCACCAGAAAGCGATTGATTAAGTAATGATTAAGTACAGCGATTGATTAAGTACAGCTTTTCTCTCCTAACTACAGGAGCAACGTATGATTGGTGTTATTTTCCTTGAGTTGTTATTTTACGTATTTAGGTTTAGTACACAACGCTAATTGGCCGTTTCGGAGGTGATCTTGACCAACTTCAGGTGAGCTTAAGACCGTTCACGGTGGACTAAGAAAACAAAGAGTGAAACCCCTCATTGCACTCTGCATTGAATTTATATTGCCAGCACCCTCGCTCACTTAGCACAAGACCTCTCCACCTCCAGCAATTACCAGCAACCCCGCTAACCTAGCACAAGACCTTTCCACCTCCAACAATTACCAGCACCCCCGCTCACCTAGCACAAGACCTTTCCACCTCCAGCAATTACCAGCACCCCCGCTCACCAAGCACAAGACCTCTCCACCTCCAGCAATTACCAGCACCCCCGCTCACCTAGTACCCACAAGACCTCTCCACCTCCAACAATTACCAGCACCCCCGCTCACCTAGCACAAGACCTCTCCACCTCCAGTAATTTTCGGACACCTCACCAAGTTTTGTCCCGCTGTGGCAATCAATGGAAATCAGTGAAGATGGGGTTTGCGATGAGTTCGCAAATGTTTGGTTTCGGCGTCATCGGGATATTGACAAAATCCATTGTTGTTATTGCTGTTTTAATCAATTTTAGACTTCAATGGTTAATATATTTAGTATCAGTAATTATTTTCTTGGCAAGCACCGGAGTATTTCCATTTGAAAAAACAGCTATCAATCATAGTGACATTTGCCACAGTTTTTTTATAGAAAAACATTTGTTCCCAAGCACCATTGCTGTGCTTGGGAACAAATGTGTTGTCCAGTCTATAAATTGTTCTGTCAATAGGGTGCTTATTTTGACCCTCATTTTTTGCAGCTCCCAGCATTTCGTACGTAATCTAAATTTTACCCTTCTCGTAAAACATGCAGTCTAACTCCATTTCAATTTGATACTCGAGTCATCCCTCTATGTTACTCGCTGCTGACCTGTGGTCCCAAGTCATGGAGCTGACGAGGAATGCGCTTAATACTGTGGTGAAATGCCACCTTCGGTGCTTCGGTTTTCCTCTCGGTTTGAAAACGTTGATGCAAAATAACGGTGAGCATTTTGCACGGTGCTCAATCGTTCAATGTTATTGTTTTTTTTCAGTGCCCTCGGTGACCCAACGATGTGTTATTGTTGTGTTATATGCGCTTGCCCTGCTCACTGACCCTGCAATGGCCCACCCTTGAGTAACGAGCGGTACTTCAGAAGACGGCAAGCCGTCATAACTTGACCATAAAGGAAGGTCAGGGCAATGCGGCCATAAAGCGCTCGAGGCCAAATAGCTACAGTGAACCCGGCCATCTAACTCCCAAACTGAAGAGCGGTACATAGATGCGAATCTGCACAAAATACATATCAGGAGAAAAATGTGAATTGAAACATGATCTGACTTTATAATAGAGTTGTTTCGATGAAAGAATATTTTTCTATCTGCGAAACTTTATTTCCCTACGAATGTAGTTGAGTTTTTTTTCGGGCATATAAAAACTTCTTACTGAATCAGCACCATTTTCCATGAAACGTATCGCTTGAAGGACTTGCAAGGTATCTTCGCAAAATGAACATAGAACAAGAATAGGATTTTATGAATAGTCTTACAAAGAGAGATATCGATAATAGCATGAATGGTATCCATATTTGAAACCACAATTTGTTTATTTGGTTTGAAAAATTTACTGACAACCGATATTTCTTCGAGTTAAAGGGAAAATTTCATGGCTAATATTGTACATATCATGAACGGTGAAATATTTAATGTTGAGCAATTATTTCGCTATTTTCATTGGAACGGATGAATATAAACTGTGCAATGGTAAATGTAATTGGAATAGGATTTTTTTTAAATGTTCTAACATCCATCAATTTTCAATAGTTACCCTACAAAGTACTATATTTTTTTCATATATATATTTTCCTTCACTCAGACGAATTACAAATATTTTCTTAGGTTATGAATACTTCAAATAAATAATATGACGTTGCAAAATGCAGATTCCTCCTATGGAGGATAGTAAACTAAATGTAGAGATAATGGGAGAATAGGTCATGCTAATCATGCAACTCTTCAACTATCCTTGAATTTGCGCAATCCAATCCAAGGATTTATTTCAAAACTTAAAATAATGTTATTCCCATCTAAGAATTGAATAAATATTTCGACTTATTTATTAGTTCGCCGTTGATCAACCGTACGATTTTTCTTAGACTATTACGGAGAAGTTTCAGAATGTTTTTTTTCAGTTTCTTCTCTCGGCATTTAATCAGTTGGTGCAAAGTCGTCGAATACTTGTCTTGTTTTCAATACTGAACTCATATTATCTTAATATTTTTATATCAACCGCTACTGATGACGTTTTTTAATTCAAATATAACTTAATTTCAAATGTCCAGCTCATTCACATCGAAATCTGATAAATGGATGGTAAAAAAATTAATATAAAAAGCTGCTCCTGCATAGAATGATCTCCTTCCAATTTGAGAAGTCAAAACTGAAGAGTGAAACTCCATTACGGCAGACAGGTCACGTATCCTCTCATGAAATAGAACTGGGGAGGAGTGAGAATAAGAAGATTGTGATCGCGAATAAAGCGAATAAAGGATATTGAATTGAATGGGTAATGACTCATGATCGAGGCGCCACAATATATCTTCGTGAAACTAAGTAAGCCCAGTTCTGTTAGAGATTAATCGATCTCAGAGCACAATCAAAGTAACACGAACATTGACCTGATTTCTCAAACAAATTTCACCAGTCTTGAAACAATCTCAGAGATCCTAAATCATTACAACGCGAATAAAATGTGCGTCAACACGGTGTACGACAGTCGCAGGTTTACACTTGAGTCACGCGACAGTCACAGGTTTACACTTGAGTCACGCGACAGTCGCAGGTTTACACCTGAGTCACGCGACAGTCGCAGGTTTACACTTGAGTCACACGACAGTCGCAGGTTTACACTTGAGTCACGCGACAGTCGCAGGTTTACACTTGAGTCACGCGACAGTCGCAGGTTTACATTTGAGTCAAGCGACAGTCGCAGGCTTACACTTGAGTCACGCGACAGTCGCAGGTTTACACTTGAGTCACGCGACAGTCGCAGGTTTACACTTGAGTCACGCGACAGTGCAGGTTTACACTTGAGTCACGCGACAGTCGCAGGTTTACACTTGAGTCACGCGACAGTCGCAGGTTTACACTTGAGTCACGCGACAGTCGCAGGTTTACACTTGAGTCACGCGACAGTCGCAGGTTTACACTTGAGTCACACGACAGTCGCTCCCGTAAACGCTGGCTGACCGGGACCAAGGCCGAGCCGGCTTAGAACCAAGACGTTTGCCTGATGTTTCAGAGCCTCGGACTTTGTGGCGACACGATATCGTTAGAGCCCCTCACCACAGCGGTGGTCGATCCGTCAGATCGTCAGCACAGGCTCTGAAGCTGGGCGGAACGGCACTCGCTCGTGTCCTGGCATACAGCCGTGGCCCGACCGTCAACCTACATGAGTCGTAATTAACCAGATTCTAAACAAAGCCCGCACTCCTCCCGCCAGCCCTTTTGACCTCTCGTAAGGCCAAAGGCCTCACGACCATTCACGGTCTCGTCTGTTGCTGCTCAGCTCTGCTTTACTTGCGATACTTTCAGTACCTGGACCCAGCTCCTTATCGCTACTAAACTTCGAACTGACCAATGACAAGATTCAAGTCTCCTCGAAGCCGCGCGCCCAATTGCCTTCAACGTCTGACGTCACTACAGTGCTGACGCTCAACTTACTCGCAAAATCTTCATAGCACAGCAACAAGGGTCAGCGACAAGAACGACGTTAACAAATTTGCATTGCATTGCCATGCCCCCCTTTTATCAAACAGAAATGTCAAACTCAATTTTTTCCCTGAATTCTGGCCTTCCAACCTTGACCTTTGGACCGTACGCGGTTCATCTGCTCCATCATCTCTACCTAGCAGGATCTCCGCGGAGCTCTCTCCGCCTACACTGGATGCATGATGATCCTGCCGCCGTCCGCCGCCACTGACTTCTATAACTCACATCATCTACCCTCAGCTGCTGACAAGTCTGTCTACTTGCCAGCTTACGCTCATCCGTGACCTGTATTGTTCTTGTTCCTGTTACTCGGCCTCTCTCCAGCATGGTGTGTCATTGTTCCCGGGTTCCTTTAATAATAATAATAATATTCTTCAATGTGGCACTCGATGGTACAATAATATTTACAACATAAAATGAGTTCAACAGAAAAACATTTCTACCAATACATAAAATATATAATTAAAAAAAATTATAATAAAGCACACGTAGAGACAGATCAAGATTAAAATACACGACAACAATTTACAGATTAAGTTTGAGATGAGCGTGCTTAAAATACCTTTTATGTTCCTTTCCCATATGAGTGTGTATGCAAAAAACAATGTTGGAGAGGTTTAGTTTAGAGCCACCTATCAGTGAACATCCTCGGGGTCGCATCTCAACTTGACAGCCACCCGCATGTAGTCAAACATTATTCCAATAATATCGGGATCTTCCTGCACATGCAGTATTCTGTCCCATCTTTCTTTAAGTGAAGATAGTTCGAATCTCTTACTGTTACATACTGCCTCCAGGAGGGGATTTTTTGAGTTTCAATTCGTTCCTGGAGGCTGTATGCACTTTTTCTTGCTCGTACTTTCAGGCAATCAAAATCGTATTCTGCAAATACTAGGCTAGCACTCGTTCTTCTTGGGACACCCACCAGTCTCCTGAATATGTCATTGTATGCTACTCGCAGTTTGCTCATAGTACCCCTGGTAAATTTACACCACAATGAGTTACAGTATATAGGATAACGTACGTTTTAGAAAGCTGCAGTTTAACATCCGTTGTTTTAAAGTTGAATTTTCTTATTAGTTGGTTGCCAACCGCATTCACCTTCCGGTGTTGCTTAGTTTTTCTTCATTATCACACCGATTATTTGTTATTAAATGCCGCAAGTAAGGGAAACTGTCCACATACTCCAGCAGGTCCCGCTAAGTACCCCGTCCGTTCTGTACTGGAACCAATGGTTGGGTGGTTTCACTAGCATACACACTTATTTACTGGTTTGTACTCGATGTCTAGTTTCACGGCCTCAGCTTAGCATATATTTAGCATCGTCCGAATAGCATCGGCATGTGGGGCCAGAAGAACCATGTCGTCTGCATAGCTAATCGCGTTAACACAACATCCGTCAATGTGACACCTAACACGGCTAGGAAATAGTCGGTCATGTAAGCTATCTACATACACATTGAAAAGGAAAGGCGAGAATAGGCCTTCTTGCCTAATACCATTAGTTGTTCGAAAGGTATTTGACAATGTGCTTCCCCATCGTATTACGCATTCCTGCTGCTGTTTCAATTGTTAGGAACATGAAGTTGAATGGTACTGCGATTGCTCGAATGGTCTGTTTTCCGGCTGGAGGAATTAATGTTGTCTGTAGGAGGCACAAGCGGTGTGTTCATGAACGCAACAGCAGGAATACCATCACCAAATGGTTCTCGAAAGATGTGACAATGTTTATTTAATAGGCATTTTAGATAGACTACTGACGTATAATAAATTATTTTGTATAGATAGTCATATATAAGCTTCGATACTCTGAAGCAACAAAAATTGAAGATTTGAAATTTGATTGCAAGAAAAAATTCAGTGGTTGTCGAAAATAAATCATATTAGTCATTCTTGCTTTTGTCCAAAAACAATAAAAGAGTTTAAATAAAATGGATTAAGCAATCACGTATGAAGATATGTTGATTTATCTTTATACCGTGACAATCCACCGACGACAATTGAATTTCATCATTCGACAGATAAAAATATCATTCGTCAGATCATTCGACAGATATAAATACTTGATTCCGGTGATTCCGGTGGCTTTTAAATTGCTTCTCTGTGTCATTCGATTACAATTTGAATTTGAATTTGAATTTGAATTTGAATTCAATTAGCATTCAGGCCGCAAAGATCTTCTGACATTTCCTCATTTTATTTTATGACTAACATTGTCATGCCTTCATGCCTGCTCTTACCCTGCCCTCATGCCAGCATAAATCTTCTGACAATTCCTTACATCATTTCTTGACTAACATGTCCTGCCCTCATGCCATTTCCACAGCAGCCTTTTGCATTTGACTAAGAAGGCAAACCTGTTGCCTGGTCTATGTTTAATGAGCCTCCAGACTTCAGTATAAAAGTAACACGAGCCACTTGGAGCCTAAATGACCTAGTAAATTAAAGCAAGCTCGATAACACTGGCCTCTGCTTCAACGAAACGGGAGCCCTTTCAGCCGGGGATGTTTGATGACTGAATGTAATCTCTGTTTAATTGGGCTGCTAATTAGTGCGGGTAAGGATCGCATTCAGATGAACATTAGTTATTCAGTTAATTGCATTCAGATGAACATTAGTTATTCAGTTAATTGCATTCAGATGAACATCAGTTATTCAGTTGATTGCATTCAGATGAACATTAGTTATTCAGTTAATTGCATTCAGATGAACATTAGTTATTCAGTTAATTGCATTCAGATGAACATTAGTTATTCAGTTGATTGCATTCAGATGAACATTAGTTATTCAGTTAATTGCATTCAGATGAACATTAGTTATTCAGTTAATTGCATTCAGATGAACATTAGTTATTCAGTTGATTGCATTCAGATGAACATTAGTTATTCAGTTAATTGCATTCAGATGAACCTTAGTTATTCAGTTAATCGCATTCAGATGAACATCAGTTATTCAGTTAATTGCATTCAGATGAACATCAGTTATTCAGTTAATCGCATTCAGATGAACATCAGTTATTCAGTTGATTGCATTCAGATGAACATCAGTTATTCAGTTGATCGCATTCAGATGAACATTAGTTATTCAGTTGATTGCATTCAGATGAACATTAGTTATTCAGTTGATCGCATTCTGGGCATTAGTTATTCAGTTAGGATGAAGTGTTCGTACTCATTTAAAGTTATTGTATTATATAACCGTTGAACGCCAATAACGCAACGTATTACATGATAACAATAAGTAAAAAACAAGTAGATTAAATGAGATATTGTTGCGTTACTAAATTAGTGTGAGGCTGCATTTTTTGAATCGGCCGTTGTGGTCAAATGCAAATGTTTGGAGAAGGACCAGAATTGAGTTAACCATTTTTGAATTGAATTTGATTAAAATTTCGAGACGCATTATCATCGTTCTGACCCAATACGATTATGATAAACTTCAAATTTGACCATTAGCGTAAACGCGCTACTCGCCGCCGCGTCCACACAACCTACGCCGGTAGCCTGTTTACCTAATTGTGTATTATTAAAGGAACGATCAGAATAGCCCACTTGCGGAGTCTGTTTTGACTCGATGCCAACATATAACACATCCGTCAGACAATATACTATTATTTAACGATTTTCTGTAAGTTAAAATTCATGTAAATGAGTGTTTGACCGGATGTCAAATTTCATACATCTGCGTAGGCGGATGTAAATGAAAATATTGTAATTTTAACCCTCGCAATAGCTGATGATGATGCGGGTATTTCACTATATTGTTATTATTAAAAATAAAAAAGGTGTTAATTATGTAAAGATCCATCTTTTGATAAAAACCTTTTTGGTGATATATACGAACAGTTACAAACATACCCGAGCATACAAACTAAATTGAAAAATAGTATGAATAGAAAGCTCACTCTGCTAATCACATTTCCCGGAAAGAGAAGCAGAAATTCAAATACCGTTGATTGCGTGATTGATGGTGAACTTCCACCTCTTTCAAGGTTTCCTGGTTTGAGATATTGAGTCGAGGCTTGAGCATGTACCTTTGCTTATGTGTGGATTTTAGCTTCTTCTGAAAACATGTTTGACATGTTTAGGGATCAGCTTCATCATTGCAACCTTGTTCGGATCGCTTATCTACCGGCAACAATTCAAAGATTAATTTATCATTCAGAAATGTTTGCCCCCAAGTTTGCTAAATCTGCAATGTTCTAACAGTGCCAACTGATTATTGAATTAATTTTATATATGACGCAGTCTTTTGGCTTCCTAAGTGAGGTTTCAAGAAGGCTTCGTCTCGAACTCACCCTGGCCTTCGCATGATAAAATTCCCAGATTTCCCCTGAAAAATCATACGACATCCAAATATGTTTCCCTGACTTTGCTCGTCACTTTCAAAATCAAAGAAGACTTGGAAGATTTTATTTTCAGATGAAACTCGGTAGAAAAAAAATGCCTTCAAACACGACTACAATACCGAACAGAAAAAACATCGAGAGAACAATATTATATCCCGAAGAAATGGAGAAATGACATGTTTAGAGAACCGCTTCTTCATTCGTTGATGTTTTCTGAAGCCAGTCGGGATTATCAACTGGTTGGGTATGGTGGTAATAATCACGTTGTAGGAGCTTCATGTTTACTTTCGCAATAAAGGTGTTTGACGAGGCACGCGACAAGACCAAAAGACCAAAAGCAGAAACCAGATTCGAAGAAAAAAAGACCGGGTTTATTACTTGTATTCAGAAGGGGACCGCTCCTCTCATTTGGTGTGTGCACCCGCCTATAGAAACCGAATTTTCCGCTCGCTGTTTGACCATTGCGTTTAGTCAGGGCCGTTGGAACAGAGCCTGTTGGAAAACAATGTATTCACGTGAGGCTAAGCGGAGTTTTTCAAATATCGGTGACCATAAGATGTGAATTATAATAGATTAGTTTGTTTAAGGAATGTTTGTGCTAACAAAACTTGCGATGGCCACAAACCGAGTTCAATGCGATATGTGAAAGATTATTTGTTGATTAATAATAACAAGCTAAACTGTTCAATAATATTAAATTAATAGTCAGTAATATCAATTCAGATATATAATTATGAAAAATTATTCATGAAATTATGTATTTCAAATAATTAAAATATTTCAAATAATTAAATATATCTGTTCACATAGCTTAGTGGCTGAGATTTTGTGTGGAAATGAGTGAAAAGATTGTCGTCGGCCCCACTCCGACTGGGGGGATGGTGTTGTGTGTCTGTATAAAGGAAAGGTTAACGACAGATATTCTATTTTTTTTCGCTGTGAGAACGCTGCAAGTCACTATTAAAATGGCATTGGAAATGATATCATACGTGACCCACAGAATCTCGCCATATACAGCAAATAATAATGTAGGGAATCCCACTACATTCAGCGATCTTTCCTTCATTTTCATGATAACCAACGATTCTTGTAACAATCTGTCCTCATTGAAAAATTATATTTTGGATAATATTCAGCGTGATAATACAACATGTCGGGTCATCGTGCTGGGTTTCACTTATAATAAATAAGACTTGTTCTACTCAAACTACACGCCCATGCAATATTCACATGTTGAATATCAGGCCACTCCTAGCGACGCAAATGTCGATGCGCATATCCGGCCAGCTACATATTATGACTATATATAATGTATATATGTAATATATAAATACATGTATATATA
>SDVV010016284.1:0-14292 GCA_016164225.1 Gammarus roeselii
ATATATATGTTCTCCTGCTAACATTCGAACAAAATTTGAAAGTTATCGCACTCGATATGATGAGAATGTATATGATATGATGAGAATGTATATGTTCAGAGCTGAATGACATAGATGTATCATGCTCAAATTCTTTTTACCTATGTGATTAAAAGGAATAGTCTCGTTGTTCGTGTTATAATAGGCCCTCTGTACAGGAAACACCTAAGGTGCTCATGATTCATCCGACAGTGTCAAGTCGAATATATATTAAACGCCTATATACTTATGGTATACACAAATCAATACATAAACAAGACCTCAGTGGTAGAATTGTACGAAGAACAGCCACCATTGGGAAAGTGTTAATTTCTACGTCAATACAGTACAAGAGCAACTCAACAACTAAGCATGTACGTATCTACATGCCCTGATAATCTGCACTCAAGAATAAGGAAAATCTATGAGAAATCATTACCAGTTCCCCCAGACAAAGAGTTTTAACCGAACCAAAAGAACCAGAAACGTTCCCAATGATTGGAAGTAACCAATTTGTGATCTTGTTCTGCCATGGGCTGACGATTTAAGTCATTCTTCGCGAACCCCTCTTCCCGCTAAAGAAGTGAACCATCCAGGTAGGGGAAGGGAACGCTATGGCACAGGTAGACAAAGGGCAGCCTCGGGGTAACTCTGAAGCAGCTGATTAAGAAGCCGGCACATGATGACCTCCCTGTTGACGGCTGACGTGGGGTGGCCCCGGGACTCCCATAGCAGGCAGATATGGAGAGGACGATGGAGGCCCTGGAGCAGACAGATATGGGGTGTACTCGGGAGGCACAGGAGCAGGTGGAAATGGGGCTGGCGAGGGAGGCCCTTGGGCCAGCAGACAAATGCTGACGAAGAAGGTCCTGCAGCCTCCAGACAAGGGACGGGCGAAGAAGGCCCTTCAGCAGACAGACAAGGGTGGGCGAGGGATGCCCTGGAACATGCAGACAAGGGTCGGGTCTGATGTCTTTAGAGCAGGCAGACATAGGCGGGCAGGTAAGGCACAAAAGGGGCGGTAGTTGAAGGCTCTGGAGCAGCCAGACAAGGGACATGCGGGGGAGGTTATAGCACATTCAGACAATGAGTGGGCGCGGGTGATCATGGAGCATACACACACGGGGCGGGGGTGGGAAGTCAGAGAGGAAGCGAACAAGCGACGGGTGTGGTAGACAAAGAGTTGGCGCGGGCGGCCATGAAGCAGGCAAAATGGGGGGTGGTCTCAGTAGGCCCTGGCGCAGGCAGACAAGGGACGGGCGAGTGAGGCCACAGAGGAGGCAAGCGAAGGGCGGCCTCTTGATTCTCTGGAGCAGGCGAACGAATTAAGACATGTAAAGGAATTCAATGACTGGATGTTTAATTTTAGTACAATTGCTTAATTGTTTTGTTGCATTGTTCAAAAATATTTCCGTACAGATGTGCTGTCACAGATGCTTAATAAGAGCTTGCTATAAAGATATTTACAACTTTTTCTACTGAATTTCTAAACAATACAATCAGATGAAAGGGTCACTCCTCGAGTTTTTGTCTCGAACTTTGTTCGTGCGTGGTTTTCAACGACACTAGCAGTGAGAAGCTCTGCAGCTGCTTCATTATCAATTAATATTACACCTTCTAATAGAGAACCGGCAGTCAAAAAATTATTGTCAACTACGTTACTTGAAGTTTGTACCTAATAGAAAATTAATTTTTTTAAATTACTATTACTGTAAGCTATAAGTGGACCGTTTCAAGGGAAAAACACGAGCCTCATCTTCCTGATTATAAATATCAGAGGAATATATGACATACCTAAATAGCGTTAATGCTAAGAATCTGATACCTCATCGCAATTTACATGATGAATATTGATGATATAAGACTTGAAACAAATAAGAAAATTACAATTAAAGTATTAGTACATATCATACAGGCACAGACACAAAGCCAAATCCGCCAGAAAGAGTGGTGCTCGCCGGCAATACGCACCTCACACTCCTCTCATTCCTTCAGACTCAAATTAATCCCTTTTGTGCAAATGGGTCCGGTAGGGAGTTCCCGCAACACACACCCTTTGTCATGAGTGTGGTCTGCAGTCAGTGTCAGTAGCAGGGCCCGACAGTTAAACTGGTTTACCTGCTTCTTCCCTCCCCCTTCCCGTCCACGACCATCCCGTTTCTCAATAAGGCGTTAAGGACGGGAAAGCATATCATGGCAGCGTCAAAATTCATCAATTCACAGCCATCCTCCCCTCCCGCCTATCCATTACACGCTATCTTGCTATCTCCACACGCGAGTATCTCCTTCCTGACGCCTGCATCACGCTGTTCATCCATCCAAACTTCGGTCTTCCTCATGGCCCATATCCAATCATCCCTTCTCCATCCTCTTCACTCTTTTCATCAATCTCCCATCATCCATCTTCACCATGCTCCTGAACCATCTCAGAACACTTGAATCTACTCTGTCCTCTAACTTCTCCACCGTCTCCGTTCTAATTTAAACAACGTCGTTATTGAACCTGTCTCAGTATCACTCTAGCCTCGCATCTCAAACATTTCATCTCTTCGAACGTGACAAATTTGATGCAATCATTTTTAATTGGCGAATAACAAATGAGACAAGACACTTTGTTTCTGCCTAATTCTGGTCATTGAAAAATTAGATTTACTGCATGATTATCTGAAAGACATTTATAAGGGCAATTTCACAAATTTTACTAAAATCTACTACTGCCGATGTTATGATTCTTGGTGATAATTAAAAGGTTGAAAATCAGAGTGGCAGGCCAGCATTACCGTTCCCGTAGAAATAGCATTCAACAAGTGATGTGGTCTGTATGCAGTTTTCTGCTCAGCTATTCAGTAATCTTGAATGATCTTATTTTTGTATTAAATTGTATTGGGGCGGTATTCACATGTCTCAATTTTACGTGAACATTTTCCAGTAACTAATATTGTTACGCTGAACATGAAAATACATTTAAACACTTGAAAATAATAATGGCGCGGAAGATGATCTTCAAAATAACTCTAAGTTAAGAACATATGAATTTTTTTTTTTCAACTTCCTCATCGTTCGTCGCAGTGCATTTCTTCCAGCTGTCACCAACGTCGTCTGTAGCTCCTGTACTGCACGCTGAACAGGATAAACTTTTTCAATTCGATTGATGGATGTGGTTGCTTTTCTCCTGTACCACGGGCTGAACAGGATAAACATTTCTCATAAAAGATGTGTGCAAAACTCCATTTCGTCCGTTACTGGTAGTTATTTTACGTCAATGTAATCGTGTTATGGCAAAGTTTACGACCATTATCACGGACGCACAACTCATAACCTAATTGTATTCTGTAGCGTTTTTGAAGATCGTTGTTGTGTAGCGGCCTTTTATTATTAGGCGAAGAAAATGAGTCGACTCCACTTTTCCTTGGCGTTCGTTGTCTTGTCGGCCAGCAGGAGCAGCGAGCGCCAAGCTCCGTCCACGATGACTTGAATTGCAGTGTCTGGGCTCTACAGTATATAAACAAGGATTTCATGCTGTTTAACAAATTTCTACACCGCCGCTATCCGCGGGAAGAAAACCTTCTTTCAATGCTGATAAAACTCGTTCATAATGCCAACATATATTATTTTATTATTTGTTAGTTTGTATCATTATAATGACCACACTGTGGAAGATTGAATGCCTCGCGAATGTTATGTTTCTCAAAATAAACTCATTATTAAGTAACAGATGAAAACCCTTCATCGCGCGGGCAACAGGGAATCGAGTTATTGAACTCAAACTCACAACATACGGGGAACTCGAAAATATGATAATAATTTCTACTCTCAATTAAATTTAACAAGAATAACTTTGTACTAATTAGATTCAAAAGATTTTATGTCCGTGAATAAACAAACAGCATATATCGACCAAACATAAACTCAGAATTTCTTCCATTGCACAGGAAAGGACGACAATGATGGGAGTAAACAGATTTGCAGGCATAACTTAGGTGTGAGCAAATTGATACCTTCTAGCCCTATTCATTTTGCTCTAAATGGCATCTTCGTTGATGACATTATCCAATAAATCATAGTTTGTACCCGAACATCGGACATTGCAAAAGCAGTTCTTTTTCACAACCTGGCATCGTATACCGGCCCAATGACCCACGCAGGGAGCCAAAGTTGCAATTAGTCGACGGCCTGGGATCTAGTTTGCCATGCCCTTGGGAAGATCGTTTAACATTACTATTGATGTCGTTCACGTCTCGGGATTGAGAACACTTGTATTTGAATATGTTTTGAAAATTGACGGCAGTGTTTGAAGGGGCCATAAGCAATTTATTTGTTGTTTGAAATATTTTAGAAAACATTGGTTTGTAGTATTAATTTGTGCGCTACATACTGATTGAATAATTATTCTATTGTACATCGTACTATTATTTTAGCTGCTGTTATTGAACCATAAATATCATCATCAAATAATATGAGAAAACATCAGAAGAATGCAGATTTTAAAGAAATCTCTAAATGAATGCATTTGATTTAATTTAGTTTTTCTCACAAATCAATGTTAAGGTTTGACCTCTCGCCAAACCCACAACTGTAAACCAACATCATTGTACTCGCCAAAAGACCTCGTTCCTGCTCGCGTTCCACATATCTCCAGCATTCCCAGTCACGCCTCATCTCCTGTCGAACAGGCAATATAGCATATCAGAGCAGTGACACGAATCCGAAAGTTCTTCGACAAAGCAATAACAATGATTCCACATTCTCCATTCGGTGTTGATTAGCCTGAAAAATTGTTTAGCAGATAAAATAATGCGACGTGAACACTACTGAGGGAACCTGAAACCCGACATGATCGCGACATGCAAATGCTCTGCGAATTACAATAGGAATCCCAGATCCTGGTGATTTAAACAATGTGGCACGATACTTCACAAACGAAGATCCTTATTGTTCGATATTGTGGCACGATACTTCACGAACAAAGATCCTTATTGTTCGATATTTGTACCCCAAATAAATACTTCATAACAGATACCATTTGCGTATTTAATTAGTGAAAGAAAAAATACACAGTGACAGGAAGTGTCCTCATATTGGACCAGAGTAAGATTTAATTCAGTCCTGAACCAATCTTTTTGAAATGCGTGTGTACATCAAACTCATATTAAATAGTCAAATATTCAATTGAAATTGGTCAAGCTAACAATCAACATGCTCTGCCGTATTTTCTACTTGCATATCGTTCAACACTTTTGATGATTTGTTCTGCTGGAAACACTCATTAACACGCTATCTTACTTTTCTCTACATTTTCTGGTACGTACTCTTTTGTGTTGGTACTTCCACGTCGTATCCAACGGGTTTTAAGAAATAACTATTGCCTAGCGAAAGAGTTTGTGCCATCTAAATGCCGCTAATATTTTGATGGCACTGATGTCTGATTGGATCAATGACCCTGAATTACACGAGATATTTCTACGATATCCCACAGGGTGGAAATGAACGTAACATGTATGCACACAATATCGTCGACTTCTTTTGGTACAACAATATTTTGTAAATGGAAAGAATCTAGACTGTCATGAAGGAACAACCTACACAAGATTGCTGCAGTAGGTGCACGGTGATGTGTTCCTCAGCATTTTTGCATATTGGTCAGTGATAAAATTCGATTTAAAAATTACAAGTTTCAAACATTCTAAATTCCTTGGTGCATTGCTGTAGAAATTCGTTGTATCATGAGCATTATTAATGTAATCAAACTCACTAAAGCTGATCGGCAGCAGGAGCCTAAATCACAAATGTACTTTTCCTGGAAATAAACCGTAATGCTGAACATTACAATTTCTGATATTCCAAAATCTATATTAGTGTTATCGAACATGAGAATGATAGCACTTCTAAATGTATTAAAACGTATAGATGATTCTGCATCCAACATGCATAAATATGCAGAGAGTATTTCACAGAGAGGATTTTTTGAATGAATGATGTAAATCTCATACGAACCCATACAATTTTTTACTTGATAAAAATTATCGAAGGTTCAAGTGCGTGCCTGGCTTTTCAATAGCTTGCTACATCTAATAGTAGGTTATATACGATGTGAATACATGTGACGGAAGTTTCTTTTCTGAGACTTGCATCAGACTTTAGTATTACTTTCTGCGTGGTGAAGCATGGGAAATTTTTGTTCCTACGCATATTTCACAATGAATTTTGATTTAATTTGACAATACAACTGGCATGAAATGTGTAACTTATATCCTCAAGCTAAAAAATGGTCGAAACGCCGGTTAGAGGTGTATAGTCAAAGTACATGATGCGCAACGAAGTTGCTAACATTTGTGACCTTGCGCCGAAGGAACAAGGTCATCCGATTCGAAGCGCCCTGAAAGTGAAAGACTGCGTTTACATCTCATAGATGGTAAACTAACCAGTAAGAGGACCCCCCCCCCTTTGCTAACGGTTGAAGTAGACATTGTCAAAACATTTAAAATAATAAGTTAAATTACATCCTTCAATCCTGTCTCCCGTCATGACCTGTCATCGGAACCCGTCTGTTCTCTCATCTCCCGTCTTTCTTGTGCAGCCTACATGTACAGCTCAGACCATTCCTATTGTCAAGTCACACAAGTGTGTGAACGTGACCAATCCGACAATCGAAAATTATTTTCGTAGATAAACACTTAAATAAAATGTTCTTTCCGCTAATCTGATTGGTCGCCTTCGCTCATCGCAGACACATGCAGCAGGCTCTTACCTTTAGGTGGCCATGCCGTAACTCCCGTCCCCGTCAACAAACATTTGGTCAAATATTATGTTGAAGCATCCAGTTGCTCTTTTCCATACATTTGACCTCCCCATGATTGGTCAATTATTATTTTGTCGGACTGGAAAAGAATATGCTGGACATCAGGAAAGTTTATTTTCGAATGGTTTTGTTTTCGAGATACAACTAATTAGATCGTTCGACTAATTATCCAAAACCGGAGTAATGTCCATTGTTTTTGCCTATTTATTAGATAGACTACGATAGACGCATAGGCGCTGGTGTATTGGCATGTCAGTTTCCGATTTATATCAGACGAAACGACATTTCAGGTTGGGTTCTGCTATTCCATGTGTGGGTGGTAGGCTAGCATGCAGTTTAATAGGTCAGGTGGTGCTGTCACCTGACAAGCTTATAATAAAGGCAATGGCAAATTCAGGAAAAAATGTGTATACCAATTTTTTTGAAAAATAATAGAAAGATACAAAGACAAAGCGAGCTTGGACAATAATCATGAACTATATTTATGGAGAACTGTTGCCCATAAAATTGCTTGAATCTAATATTTGAATAACGATATCGATGGTGTATCATCTTGTTTTTTTCAAATTGAAATTGAATTTCAATACACATAACAGATATCGGGGGTACTGATCAAATATAATAGCGGACATTTTCCCACTAAATTCGATGCGGTATTGCTTCGTCGCCGAGCTCGTCTGTCACGAATATCCCGCCATCTTTTGTATCGGTCGCGAGGAGCAACCAATCGCACATGATAGGTCCAAGTCATTGAATGATTTTTCGTAACCAGAGAAATGGTGAGAAGTTTGTGAGCCGATGGAATGCAGTAAGCTCTATTGAACCGCCTCTACGGGGACGTAGAAACCAAGTGTTTGGTAATCTTACCCAAAACCTCAGGAGAGAGTGCTTGTAATATTTCATACCAGCAACACTTATACGCTGAATATGTTCAAATTGAGAACTACAAATAACACAAGCAAGCAAATGTTGTACTTTTCAAGTACGCTATTCAAATGTCTACGTAGGAAAAAAAGTATTTAACTCTTTTTATTTCAAATAAAATTTGATCTTTATTTATCCGTTGGATGTGGTGCTTCAGTAGCTATCGTATTCGGATTGCTTGTCAGTTGGTCAGGTCTTTTTTTTTCTTGATCGCGAAGCCACTCTCTTTCCCGTGGGGGTTTGGGACCAGCAAAATGGTCTACAATGTGAACTGAACTCAAACAACACATTAGTAAATAATTTATCCAAACTGGCACAAATGAACAAACGTTTCACATGCAGTATTTCAGAAAATCATATTCATCCCACTTCTCCTCTCGTTAATAGTTCATTTGGCCTCTAATCAATCTATTTGTGACTTTAAACAGACGCGTATATTTAATCGAAAGGTAAAATATGTCAGACAATATCGATGAACTGCTTCTGAAACTGAACACATCAAGAATTATATGTAATGGGATAGCTACACTAAACATTACAGGTTTACTAATAAATTCGCATAAAACTAAATAACTGTGTAGAAACAATTACCATGCGTGGGCAGTAGGTCGGACCATGTAATGAATACATCCTCTGCAATACACTAATCAGTGGCTCAGGGTCTGAAAACAACACCAGAGGGCGGAATGATTGTCGAACTAGAATTTCTCTACGTCAATTGGCCGAATTTTCTCGTGTATTTGAGTGATCCATGTTTTGAAATGAGGGACGACGGTTTACCTTTGATCACGCCTTCACGACAAAAGGACAATTGATTCAGATAAATTGTTACAGTAGTACATGCATTTTTTTATTTGGGATAGGCTACGTTTACTTTATAGTCTGTTTAATTCAAATGCAATCGAATAGCAATCTTATCAGTTGCTTCCACTGATATGTGTATCTTAATAAATCGAAATCTTCATGACATCGGATCTTGCAATTCATATATATATATATAAGAAGTTATTCTTTATTACTGACCGATCTAATAATCGTCAGCTCTCCCCAACGTGCCCATTTATCCATTGTCAAATGAATAAAAAGCTATTAAAATATCTTATTGTCACTGCGCTGCAACAGCTTCGGATTCCTTCAACACGCTCACCTCAATCATTGTGATGATGAAAAATTACTCTGCCAGGTTGTTTCTTGAGCCAACAACAAAGCACTGATGATCCTTTTTAAATAACTGCAATCGTTTTCAATAATTCAGTACATTACGTAAAGGTCTGATTCACCGTATTTATTTTCACTAAACTACAAATATATTTGCAATGTCGTCAGAAACCAACGAAAAGTTTACCTGATATGACTTTCCTCTCTAAACACAAAACTCTCTAATATTAGTCCATTTAGTAAATTATTATCTCATTTTATTGAAACATGTTCAGTCTGACATTTCACTAACTTTCCACCGGGCAAAGGCTCTTTACTTTTGGCGTCCAAGGAAATGAAAACAGCTTTTGTTTACACGAGTTGGACTATTTGGAGGGCGGCAAACACTTGGGGAATAGAAGTGCCTGGAAGGCATTTTTTTTTTGTTGATCGTGTGTGGCACTGCTGTGTTGAAATGAAGTGATAATAATTATTTATGTTTTTTTTTTTTATCAATTGAGGAGTGACCTCGGTTAACCCAACTTGAGAACCCGACTCGAGAAAAAAATTGATCCACAATCGTGTTCCGTGAAGTGCTCGCTAAAAGTTCACGTAAGATCTCAGCTTCCTTCGATTCTGGACGTCTTTTTAACGACTTTTTTGTCGTCACGTCTGTGTGTCAGCTGATATTTTCTATGATTGTGTGTTCCTGCGTCAATAAACTGCGTCGTGGCTGGTAAAGTGTGTCGGGGTACCCTCGGCTGGAAGGAAATGAATTTCCCTGGCTAAAATCAGCGATGCTAAGCTATTTGACATTTTTCGTTCGCACTCGTAGTCGGGCTTTAGACCATCGTTCATTATAGTTTATTAAGGGCAAGTAGTTAGGATTGATTCAATTTGAATTACACTCTTGGACAATGAGGAGGCAATTTTAACGGTGCCCGTGACGTGCTAAAAAACATCAATTTCTGCCATTCATCCAACAGAATATATTATTTCCTGAGTCGAGCCTGGCCCCGGGCGTTTATCGCGTGGCCGACAATTAACTGTCTGGCGGAAAAATAACAGAAGTATTCATGATTCGACCACTGGGTATGGAGGATCGGATTGCTAGTTTTTACAGGAAGAATTGACTAGCAATGATTATGTACTACCTCAATTGTCCGAGAACGTTGAATAGATTCATCGGACTCAAAGCGCTCTTTTGGGGGATGGGCACCGCAGTTCCTTCCCGTGTGATGGAATAAAAAAATGTTTCATTGAACTACATGGTGTATAGGAGAGTTTGGGATGATGTCTCAGAGACTCGACAGCTGCTTCGTCGTTTGAATAAAGCTGTACAATTAAGTGAGACACTGCTGCAACTGCTTCTCATGGAAAAATTGATGCAACAGCTATCTCAAGAGAATATTTAACCTTTATATCCCCACGATCAGTTGGTGGAAGCATTGTCCCACTTTATTTTGTGCGGAATCTGGACTACGAAATAATTCTTGATTCCCTGAAGAAGGTTATCGAGGCGCAGTATTGTTATCTTGAATACACAAATTGAGTTGTTAAAAATGAATTCAACCTTCCACATGTCTACAATAGTAACAAACTGATCAATCAAATTACGCTACATTGACTATGACAGTCATTTGAAGAAATGAAACAGCGCAATTACTTCAATATAGCTTCGACTTTATCGAACAACAAAATAGTACGATGCATGAAGTGTACCGAGACATACTGGGTACACATTGTATTTATTCAAGCGAGTGTTAGGGACCAGATGAAAAACTGGTCCAATATTGCCTTTTTGAACAACAAAATATTGAATCGTTCTACCAGTGAAGAAATAGACTCTTGCTAAATCCATTACTATCAGTTCGTCCGTCAATGCTGGTACATTCTTCACGCGGAAGCACCGACTACCAAATACAATTTATCACAATAATGGATAAGTTAACGACCACAGGCCCATTGTAACAGAGGGCTCTTCAAATCGATGATTCCTAACCCATTGCGTGTACGTCTTCGTATAGTTCATTGTATTTGAACTGTTTGTGATACCACCTGGTGTTTTATAGTTGATTTCATGCAATGATAAGGATAAGGATTATTCAACATCGAGTTGATCTCCAACAGCCTACACCAGATGCGACTGGTGTTAAATAATTACTTAGATAGTCATGGGAAACAAAATTGGACACAGGGAAGACCGTGTGCCAGCTACTCGTGTAGGTACAATAAGTTTACTATCTGAAAAGATGGTACGCATTGAATGAATTTCTTGATGGATGGGTTCAAATGGCGTCAAAATCTAGACCAGCTGTTGGGAGAAATGAATAACTCCGCAGTCGGGCGCCAGAGCGTACTCTTTACTGAAAGAACATACGGAACCACGCCGGGTTACGGTATTTTTTAGGTTGGATTTGTACCAATGCTTGAGCATAATGTATGTAGAAGTTCAGTGCATGATGAGGTAACCCGACCTTAGCCAGCTGTTCGTGGTATTAAAAACCTATTTCGTACATGCGAAATAACAATATATATCGATGGTTATAACACACACAACCGGTCCGCTGGGACACAGTGTTTGCGCCAACATAAACAATCAGTCATCTCAAAAGCCCTTATTGGTTGAAATAGTTTTATTCAATTTGGTCGGAGTTTCAACTCCCTTCATACTATCTTAAATTAAATAGGTTTCAAATTTGCGGTAGTTTTTCTCACGGGTCAGCATTGTATACTCTCAATCTAGACCTCTGCTTCCACGACGATCGAACGTTAGGAAATGATATTTGTGCACCAATTCAAGAATGTAGAGTACGAAACAGATTGGATTATTACGCAACATTCAGAATTTGGATGGACATGCGAATAGTTTCTCACATGCATGCGGGCTACAATACTTTGAAATATACACTTCGGACACACCTCACCCTGTCAGTTCCTGACAAATGTTCAGTCCCGCTAACAACAACATTGCCTTGGTGACATGATATGCGGACTCCCGAGAAATGCATTTATCAGATTAGCAAAAAGTTGTGAGAGACAAACGAAACTCAGAGACACATGGCACGCTTGCAACTTCTCACAATATTGAATATATGAGAATGTGTCTGAGTTGTTTACTGTCACTTTACATTGTTATCCCTTTATATTAAAACAAAGGAAACTAATATCAGTACGCGTTTCAGAATGCAAACATTTATAATCTCCCAGCTGTGAAGTGAATTTTTTACGGGGAACAGCTATAAGTCGTATAATCCCAAGGAACAATGACATCCTGGTTTTTCTAGACGACTCAGGTCACTTTGGTCATCACACCTAAGTTGGACCCGGGTCCCATCTCAACTGTAAACTCGGCCTGCAATGGAATAAGATGATCATCATAACAATGGCGGCAGAAGTGTGATGCTCTCGAAAGCATAACGTCTGTACTGAGAGTGGCCATGAGGGTAAACTGTGTTTTTTTATAGAAGTACAAATTGTTCTTCTAGCAGTGCTCTAACGGTTGCATTTGTTAAGTTCAGATTCATATATATGGAGGATCATGGTAGCCGTAATGCTGTGCCCTCATTGTTTAGTACGAACGAACGTATTCTCGTAGTTTCACCATATGTTATGTTTATTTGCCAAAAAAAAAATGAAACATCTCAAATTTTAGCTTGTTGGTATCATTTATTAATGTCAAGATGAGAGGAGCTTTGCTGCAGACCAAGCATCGTGCGAACAATAAATGGAGCTCTCTTGTTTTATTGTGTTGTGTAACGCAACGAAGCAAACATTTTAGACATAGATTGAAATAATATTGAACAACACGTAATTCTTTTACCACAAATCTACAGGTTTCGTATAAATTGAATTCATAAATACCAAACAAAACACAATTTTATGTTTAACGAACAACCAGTTAACTGCTTTTCGTATTTCGTTTTGGGTAGGCTTATTTTGTGGCACTGCATTGTAGCAAATAAACTCCCTTCCCTCCTAGCTTGCATTGGGTTTTACTTATCCCCGCGTCATTTACAGTACGACGCCAAACCGAGTCATTTTCATTTCTTGGCATGAGTATTTGTTGAAATAACTCGTTTGCAAAGGTCATTGAAGAATCAGTAAATTTATAAAGGCGGAAGTCTCTCCGTCCAAAGAAATATATTTAGTTTATCGAATACTATGTATTTAAATTCCGTCATGTTCTTTATCCAACACCCAACAATGATCAGAAATATAGGAACAAAAATAATTTTAAAAAAACTACGTGGAATCTGGGAAAACAAATGTATTTAAATCGTAGGTCAGCATCATCTCATGTTCATAAAATATACGTACAAATATTCAGTTAGCGTGATGATTAGCGTTGATGTAGGCCTATCCGCTCCTTTCCTAGAACTCAAAAATTAGCTTCATCCCTTGCAGAATCGTTGGCCTAGTGCGCTGTATTCAACAATGGATTGAAGGTCTGAACTTGGCAATCATGATCTTAATGATAAAAATGTTTTTTAGCCTACGAGTTAATAAACTGTCTTTAATGTAATACGTGAGAATGTGTTTACACCAACAAAGTATGATTGCTGCTTTGAATGAAGATATATTTATCATTTGTCTACTGAGACGTCCTAAATTCTGATACACAAGACTCCAGTAATGTAACAGTTAAATCGCAAATGGACAAAATAAAGCAAATAGAGTCGCTGTTTCAAAATCGTTTCGTAACGGAAAGTCATTAACAGATTTGTGCACTTTTTTACTATGAAGTATTCTCTATTGAGCATCGTCATACTCTTCAGTGTATACTGTGTGTTGTACGTTGTATGAAAATTTCGCTCCCCGCAAAAAATACAAATAAAAAATCATATGCATGTTATTGATTTTTGTATAATGTTATAAATATCATTAGTATAGTTTTTATTATTGGTAGTATCATTAACAGTATTGATAGTCACATTGTCCTTATTATCAGTATTATTGCCATTATTATTATTATTATTATTATTATTATTATTATTATTATTATTATTATTATTATCATTATTATTATTATTATTATTATTATTATTATTATTATTGGCATTATTATTATTATTAATAGCGCTGTTAAAGAAGCACCTCCTTAAGAGATCAGCTCGAGGACTATTGAATTAAGTCTTGCTACAAAGATGGCTTAACCATTACGGCAGTATGCCGGGAACAAGCAATTGTACTGGTCGAACTATAGAAGAAACTTTTAGATAAAGTTGGTAAGGCATGTCACAGCGAGCAGAAGGTTCGTGCATCATATAATACAACATAAGTGACATTTTATGTTCCCCTTGACCAAGGCATGTTCAAAGGTGGGCAAAGTGAAATACACTTCAATAATGATGAAATTATACTATGACAAATGGATTATAAGCCTGGTTGATGATCCTGAAACAAGTAGTTCG
>SDVV010016285.1:0-14292 GCA_016164225.1 Gammarus roeselii
ATATAAAATCATGATTGCTTAGAAGATAAAAATGTAAACCTCGTAAAAAGTCATCCTTGTACAGCGAAAGAAGCATAAGCCCTTGTACGATATTTTCCAACTTAAGGTCTGCTACATCTGATATGTGAATTCGTTTCAGAAATTTGTCCATGTATGCATTATAAAAGAATGCGTTTAACTAATAACCTCTTTAGGCAACGAGGAGATCACCCGGCCACATGTTGCTGTTATCTAACCAGTGTTACCTAACTCCTAATCGAAAAGGAGCCTCTTTAGGCGCAGAGGAGATTACCTGACCACATGTTGCTGTTATCTAACTAGTGTAACCTAACTCCTAATCAAAGAGGAGCCTCTTTAGGCGAAGAGGAAATTACTTGGCCACATGTTGCTGTTATCTAAATAGTGTGACCTAACTCCTAATCGAAGAAGAGCCTCTTTAGGCGAAGAGGAAATCACCCGGCCACATGTTGCTGTTGTTTAACTAATGTAACCTAACTCCTAATTGAAGAGGAGCCTCTTTAGGCAAAGAGGGGATCACCCGGGCACATGTTGCTGTTGTCTAACCAGTGTAACCTAACTCCTAATCGAAGAGGAGCCTGTTTAGGCACAGACGAGCCTCTTTAGGCAAAGAGGGGATCACCCGGTCACATGTTGCTGTTGTCTAACCAGTAAAACCAAACTCCTAATCGAAGAGGAGCCTCTTTAGGCAAAGAGGAGTTTCTTTAGGCGAAGAGGAGATCACCCGGCCACATGTTGCTGTTGTCTAACCAGCGTAACCTAACTCCTGATCGAAGAGGAGCCCCTTTAGGCGATGAGGAGATCACCCGGCCACATGTTGCTATTATCTAACCAGTGTAACCTAACTCCTAATCGAAGAGGAGCCCCTTTAGACAAAGAGGAGATTACCCGGCCACATGTTGCTGTTATCTAACCAGTGTAACATAACTTTTAATCGAAGAGGAGCCTCTTTAGGCAAAGAGGAGGGTACCCGGCCACATGTTGCTGTTGTCTAACCAGTGTACCCTAACTCCTAATCGAAGAGGAGCCTCTTTAGACGACAAAGAGGAGATCACCCGGCCACATGTTGCTGTTGTCTAACCAGTGTACCCTAACTCCTAATCGAAGAGGAGCCTCTTTAGGCAAAGAGGAGGTCACCCGGCCACATGTTGCTGACATCTAACCAGTGTGAGTGTAACCTTACTTCTCATCGAAGAGGAGCCTGTTTAGGCAAAGAGGAGATCACCCGGTCACATGTTGCTGTTGTCTAACCAGTGTAACCTAACTCCTAATTGAAGAGGAGCCTCTAGGCAAAGAAGAGATTACCCGGCTACATGTTGCTGTTATCTAACCAGTGTAACCTAACTCCTAATCGAAGAGGAGCCTCTTTAGGCGAAGAGGAGGTTGCCCGGCCACATTTTACTGTTATCTAACCAGTGTAACCAAACTCCTAATCGAAGAGGAGCCTCTATGGGCGAAGAGGAGGTTACCCGGCCACGTGTTGCTGTTATCTAACCAGTGTAACCTATCTCCTAATTTCCTCGCCTTCCTTTGCAGCCATGCAGTCCCCGTGTGGACCTGCTGTGCTGGTGGGCGCCCTACTTGGAGCCCTCCTGGTGGGGGCGCAGGCCAGCTATGCTTCACGGGCCGAGGTAAGAGGGATTGGGTGAGGGAGAGGGTGATGGTGGGACGAGAGTGGGGCGAAGGTAGAGCGAGGGCACGGCGGGGGCGGGCGAGAGCGGGGATGAAGGTGATGGTATATTCACAACACTATTATAGTAGCAGGTCAAATATCGCAAATTGGGTACACAAGTTCGACGACTCCAACTGAACGGGTCCTTCATTGCTCTACATGGTTCTACATTCTTACACAGTTTTTCTGTTCTCCATTGATTACACAGTTCTACATTCTTTATATTCTTCTTCATTGTTGTTCAATGTTCTACATTGTTCTACATTGTTCTAAATTGCCCAACATGGTTCTACATTGTTCGACATTCTTCTACACTGTTAATATTGTTCTGCATTGTTCTACACTGTTCCACATTGTTATACCTTTTTCTTGCATGGTTCTAGATTGTTCTGTATTGTTCTAACATGTTCCATATTGTTCCACACTGTTCCACATTGTTCAGCATTGAACTATATTGTTTTGTTTTGTTTTACTTTGTTCTACATTGCACTATATTGTCATACGTTGTTATACAGACTATCGACAGAAAGTGCCGGGTTCGAAACACAAACGATGTAATGCTTATTCAGCCACAAACGCTATTCATGACCCCATTATTTTCATCGGTTTGACAGGTCGACCTTTTTGGGAACATTATATTCTGAACATCATCGTATCCTCAACATGCTCGTATCCTTATATACTCGTATCCTCAACATGCTCTTATCCTTATATACTCGTATCCTCATATGCTTGGCCCATCTTAGTTTCCTCAACGAACCTCTGATTTATTTCGCAAATCCATACTTTTTTTTTAATCAACTTTTGTAGAGTACATGCAAATTTGACCCACTAAAAGCAGAAATAACTGTTCCATTGTGTAAAATATTCACGTTATCAACCCTATTTTCTATTTCCAGGATATTTATAATTGAAACCAATATTTCCCGGTA
The DNA here is from genome assembly GCA_016164225.1 of Gammarus roeselii. Taxonomy (NCBI): domain Eukaryota; kingdom Metazoa; phylum Arthropoda; class Malacostraca; order Amphipoda; family Gammaridae; genus Gammarus; species Gammarus roeselii. Next base: position 2,623 of record SDVV010016285.1, read on the forward strand.
GCACAAAAAGTACGCACTCGTGTTAGTGAAGTTTTCACCGTTATGCTCTCTGATGTTGTTCATGATTATATAAGCATTTTTTATTATATAGTCACCAGTGGCTGTTGAACAGTTAGCTGAGTACATTTACGCCCAAAAATGCATATTTATTGCGCAAAAAATGCACACCAGTGTACCCTGTATATAACTCTTCCTTCAATAATAACGTTCATGGAAGTTATTATTGCCTGCCGCCCAATAAACAATACCTGAAATTAAGAATGTTTTGTTGGTTTTCGTTGAACAGCATTTCATTTATGGACGGTGAAACTAGTTGGTATTCCAATAGACTCCAATAGCTGTATGAAAGTCTACTCATATTTTGTTGGTAAACAACAGCCCCTATTTAACCATAGAAGTAGTAACTTGTTGACTTCATATTAAAGCCTCCGCCCACGATGGTCTTGGGCTATCGGGATTTTAGCCAATAAACACGCACTCTCCTTCGGGTTCATTGGCTAAAATCCCGAGGACGGATGACTGATCGATCAAAAGACGAAAGGCCTTCGGGCCTTTGAACATCGTGTGCGGAGGCTTTAATATTACCTAAATGAAACTTCATACTGGTGTTTTTTTTTGGTCGCATTTTTTTAGTCCTTCGTAGTTAACTAATGCATATAAAGGCCGCCTTACGCCACTGCGTATAGGACCTAGCAGGGCGAGTCATCCAACACCCCTTGTCTCCACCAGGGCCTGTCGGACGCCATGATGCTCCAGGACATGATGTCCCAAATGGGTGGCGGGCTTGCTGACCGCTCTGGCGGAGGCTACCTCCCGATGTCGTCAGGGTGAGCTTGGGGAACAGGAGGGGCTCATATGGCAAAGCTCCTTACGTTTATTTCAAATAAATATTCATTTAAGGCTCCACCAAAATTTCACCGGGAAAAAATTAGGTTTCAAAATATTTTAGAAATTTCGTAAATGTTACTGATAATTTTTTTTCCACCAAACTTAATATTCGTTAGAATTAATCGCTGAGAATATTTCGCGAAAACCCATACACAGTAAAATCAAACTACAACGAAATAGGGCAAACGTTTAATTTGAAACATACGTGATTATAAGCACATTGGAACTCCGTAAACGTCACACTTCTAATTCTCTCTACTATATTTATCACAGACGTATTCACATTTGTTGTATAAATCCACCATTCATCATAAAGTAAATGAAGTTACCAAACAAAATTTCAACAATGACAAAGAAATTGGCCGAACTGTTTCTACCTGTTCTTTCATTAACAACACAGTCTGCAAACCATCACACGGCGGACGTACAAACACATGCAAAGTTGAGTAGCGGCAGCCAGTATTGTCGGGAGTTTCTCATCTGATTATAACAATAGGATTGGGTTGTATATATGATTTACTTGCAACTATACAATTTATACAAGTCGAGAAAATGGGAGTTTCAGTTAGGTGTAAGGGGAGCAAGCACTGGCAAGTAACCAGTCGGTATCGGGGTCGAGTCAACACTGACTCTTTTAGACTAGCCCTTGCTGCTCCGTACATTTCACTTCCGCCACAAGCGTGGCCTATTATGTTTTTGTCCCTGCACCGGGCGTCATCTTAATTGCTGTATGCGCCCAAATAACTTTCGTTCACTTCAGATCAGCTTGTTTACTGGTCATAGGTTCTCTTATTATAAATTGCCTTGTTGGACTATACAACACGACCTTCCGGCCAGCGCATGTCTAATGTAATAGGGATGTTATTGATGACCGTCTACTTGCCGGAAATCTTCTTCGTTACGAATTAACATTGCCCAAGTATGGGAACATGACACCCCCTCTCCCTTTCTAAGAGGAGTTCTACCGTACAACCGTACTATACAAAACCAAACATTGATCTCTATCATGATCAGTTACATCACTTATATTTACCATGCTATATACGATTTATTTCCAGCTACGTATCAATCAACTGGACGACGTTCTTTGCCAGAACGTCTTGGTTGGCCTTTATTTGGTATTTCCTGCATTGGTTCATTTGTATTGCGGGTGTATCAGGCATTCTCTGTCTAGATTCATCCCCACATTCATACCGATCATTCACAGATGCGTTGCCACTAGCACTCTCATTTTGCATTCGTTCACATAACTCAGTCTCTCTAGCATTCTTCCGGATAAATGTTTCCTTTAGTCTCGTCGTCACGAGGTTGGGTGTTTCCTGGTAACAGCTGTACGACATTTATAGTCCATATAACATCTAGTTTGGTTACATAAATTTTATACATACTAACACCAAATATTTCCTTTAAAAACACCATCTAGTCATTTAGGGCCTTGTCTCAAGTCTAACACTTGTCCATTGCCCTCTACTTGGAACATAGTAATATTTACAGTTTTTTAAGACATTTCTTCGGGGCATATCTAGGGTTAATTCGCTTCTTTTCAGTTACATACACTTTACCATTTAATGATACAGCTGGAGCAACCAGTCACGGAATGTGGGGTGTTGCGATAATGTAATAACACATGGCGTAACCGTTCTTTTACAATACCTGTGGCTTTCCTCAGGCCACTTTTAATTACGCCTACGCTGCGTACAGCTTGATCATTTGAGCTCGGGTGACATGGCGAAGGCCTCACATGCTCAATAGTCTTTTGTGCTAAGTGGTTTCAAAATTCTTCAAACGTGAATGAGCTACTATTGTCTGATACCATGAAGAAAGGTAAGCTATTTCGAGATAATATTGTACCTAACAACTTCAGAACTTATACTCTTCACTACCTCCGCCTCATTATTACGAATCAGTGCGCAAACCCTGACTAAGACAATTTTATCTTGAAAGAAACAATGGTCAATGCGTAATCTCGAACATTTGTTTATGGGTCATGGTCATTCACTCTTTGAAGTCTGCTTAGGGGTTCTGGCAATCACCACGCATTTGCAACACACTCTAATTGAGTTCTCAATCTTATCATCTATTCTAGGATACAACACTAATTCACAGACAATCCTTTTCATCGCCGATGTGCCGGAATGATTCACATGTAGTAGTTCTACGACCTTGTGTCTGTAGCGTTGTGGGATCACCGCACTGTTACCATACAAAATGCAGTTATTGAACAGTGACAGGTTATCCTTAGCATTCACGAATGGTTTCATGACCTCCTCTACCGTTGTTGGGAACCCATGCATAATGTAATGCCTGACTTGTGATAGCTGTTGATCCTTTTGGGATTTCACGCTCAAGTCTTTCGCTGAGTCACTGTATGATTCCAAATCTCTCAACAACAATACGAGTTCAGTGGCTTCCAAGTCATCTGCTGACTCTGCTAACGGCAGTCGTGAAAGACAATTGCTAATCCAATTTTATTAGCAAAGGAATTCGCGCGATTGTGTAATTATATTGACTCAGTCTCCAGCTCCATCTTTGTAGTCTTGCACTGCAATTGACTGGCATAGCGTTTTCACGCCACATTAGTTTTAATAATGGTTCATAGAATTACGCTTGAAAAATTGCCTCCCAATAAATATTCACGGAATCCTTCAACTCCATACGTGACAGTTAATGACTCTTTGTCAATGGTAGCGTAATTCTTTTGGGCACTTGTTAAAGTTTTTGAGGAAAATTGAATAGGAATGACAGCCTCGTTGTGTTTTTGCAATAAGACTGCAGCTATACCGTAGTTGCTAGCATTGGTCTCAATTGCTGTTTCGAGCTTTGGGTCAAACAATTTTAATATTTTAGTACCTCTAAAAATATTTTTAATGGTGTCAAAACTTAACTGATGACACGTCTCCCACATGAATTTAGCATTTTTTTAGTAGAGCTTACATTGGTGCGAATGCACTGCTGAAATTCGGAATGAATCTACTGTAATAAGTACACAATCTCACAAAACTCTGTGCTTTTTTAACATTTGACGGACAAGGGGCCTCTAAAATTGCCTGAATTTTCAGAGGGTTGGATCGTGCCCCTCGTTTGACAACACGTGACCTAAGTACCCAACACTTTTCGTTAAATCTCAGGACTTGCTGTTATTTATTTTGACACCTGCACCCTGTAAGGCTAGGAATACCTTGTCTAATACCTCTAGATGTTCTTCCTGCGTTTTAGCAAGTACTAATGCGTCATCCATATAACATATTGTATTGGGTACGCTAGAAAGAACTTGCGAAATGAAGCACTGGAATATTGTACTCGCTGAAGATATGCCAAATGGTAAGTAATTATACTGGAAAAGTCCCTCTGACGTATTAATAACTGTAATTTTTGGAAGTTGTAGGTAAGCGTTCGTTCATTTGCGTCGTTAGCTTGTCGTTTCCGTAGAAATTCTTACAACATTTTGAGTGCCGGCCATGCCGTGAGGAATTTGGTCGGCGTTCCGACCTTGATGAGTGCTGGGATTTATTCTGGTATACTCTTTTCCCTGAGCGTGCCGGGACGATGTCTTCCACGCCCACCGATATTTGTTCGAGTGTCCTTGCTCTTGTCACGGTGTCGTCGAAGTTCTACCCTTCGCATTTCGTGATCAGTGCTGTGATCAACCTGCTGGAATGCAATCCGGCTATAAAATGATCCCGAAGGAGTCTACTTCGGCAGCAGTCCTCGCATTCGCACTTGCTCCCCAATTCATTGAGGGATCGAGCCTAACTCTTGATCGTCTCGCCGTCCCGTTGTTTCCTCCTCATGAACTGTACCAACGATCCGATTGTGGATTTTGGCGTCGTGTATATTGTTGTTAGGGTTGCCACCAACTCGTCGTAGGTCGCCACTTTTATGCTTTTCGGTTTTATTTTTGCTGTATTTGCGTGATCACGCTTCTTGCTAAGCATGATCCCAGCCAAGACGCCTTTTCTTGCTCGTCGTTCTTTGCTGCTGTTAGGGCTCGGCAGTTATGGAATTCAAAACAAGCCAAGAAGTCTTCGATGCCTTCCGCAGCAGGGTCGAATATTTTCTGTGATTGTCCGTTGTCGTGAGACATTTTAGGTTTTAGCACTTCATGAGTTTCACAAATAAATTAGACTGAATTCTTCACCTCGTCGCCGGTTATTATATCTTAGGATTTTGTAGGCATACATTTCACTTCCGCCACCAGCGTGGCCTATGAAGTTGTTGTCCCTGTACCGGGCGTCATCTTAATTGCTGTATGCATCCAAATGAATTCCGTTCGCTTCAGATCAGCTTGTTTACTGGTCATAGATTCTCTTATTATAAATTACCTTGTCGGACTATACTACCCGACCTTCCGGCCAACGCATGTCTAATGTAATAAGGATGTCTTTGACGACAGTCAACGTCTACTTGCCGGAAATCTTCTTCGTTATGCATTGATATTGCCCAAGTATGAGGACATGACATGCGTTGAAAGAAACCATCTGAGATGACTCTCAAAGCTCCATGTGCAGCTTATTGAACACGAAAATGAACGCAAAGTGAAACGGTCCCGAGATGTTCGGCTTTCACATTCTACAACATGACAGTAGGCTACAAAGGGTTGCGTCACACAGATAAGTTTCCATGCGAAGATATGACGTCAATATACTACAATTTTTTATCTTGGCACGAGTCATAGTCACTTTCATCCATATGTGCCCATGTTGCCAGACACGCGTTGTAGTCACTTACATCCATTTGTGCCCATGTTGCCAGAAACGAGTTATAGTCACTTGCACCCATTTGTGTCTATGTTGCCAGACAAGAGTCATAGTCCTTGCACTGAATTTGCGTTGCCTATTCTGGTGATTTTGTCCATTTTGACCATCGGAACAACTAAACTAAACTTTTACCTAATGAATTGTATTTTTTTGCGTATTTTTCCGGTAAACTGGCCGAGCATGGTGTAATCGTAAATAAAAAAGATAAGTCAATCCGGTCACTTCTGCCTCACTTGCCATGCAGGGTGGTAAGCCTTGTGAATCTACAATTGGGCCCTCAACGAGACGATGAATACAGAGGTCATGCTACACAAACAACAACAGCAGTTAGAAATATATGCTAATGCACTACTACAACGTTAAGATAAATTGGCTCGTGGGCACAGAATACTGTATACATTTGGAAGATATTTATCGTGAACGAAAAATCTGCGGTTCCCTCAAGCACCAGACAAACTTCGATCCATGTATCCCCCGCTGTTACGTTGCCATTTAGCACCCGCATTCGTTTTATAGTTACTAGTGCAGATACCCGACTACAATTTTATCCCATTCTTGCTACTCATCTATAGTCCTCGTACCTCCTTCCTCCATCAATGAACGTATCTCCTAATAGTATTGTGAAATATGTTTGAATACTTCTGCCGATTGTGGGAAAAGCTGCCCAGCTCCATCATGTTGCAGTATTCGTGATGAGTATATTATTCATCGTCCTGAAAAAATACCGGTTGTCAGCAAAGCCTCATTTGCCGATTACTTCGTATTCGGGATACATCAAATCATATCGTGGGACTCGACTTTCTCTCCAATGCCAGAGCGACCCTCCTAATTAATACATTTATGTTTGTAATGAGCGTGGCAAACATGCATACCTCGGACGACTCACTCTCTTTAATAATATAGATGAGCGTGCATCCTACAGAGAGAGATATCCAGTACCATATGTTAGTCTAAGGCTGGCGTCGAGCTCTGGCAGAGACGAGCCCCTTGTGTCGAATCTATTGTATTCAATGTTTTCAATTGGTAAACCTTAGTTCTCATAATAAGACTGTTACACTGAAATATATTTTACTTCTGCTGAAAAATAAATACCATACAAACACAATTTGTCTCTATATGTCAGTAATGGAGTGTCATAGAATGCGGTCCACACTCGTGACCTAGAAGTTGTGTGTTCCATGCCACTGTCAAATGAGTCAACGGTTGTCATGACAGCTACTCACCTCCCTGGGTGGGAAAAGTGTCATACAATAAGAGCTTATGTCAGATGGCGCCACAGTCTGCAGTGTGTCAGCTAAACCTAAGCATGTTCGTGGCCGGCACATGCTTGTGTTATTGCTGGCGTTACAAAACAGCGACAGTTTGGCTCACCTCGTGTTCAGGTGCATATAATTGGACCACCTTTAAACGTTTGAGTTAGACCATCACGATGGGCTCAACACTGCCAGCGGTTACAAGTGCTCGGGTATACTGCCTCAAAGTATTCATCTTGAAGACTAATTTTGAACGGGTTTCGGTGCTACAATCAAAGACGTCAAATAGGATCAAAATAAAATGTATTTCTTTATTGTGAATTCAAACTCTAGGAGAATGTATTCCAACAATACACAATATAAACTCATTTTTGAAAGCTTTAAGCTCTAGGATATGAGGAGTTGCACAGTATTGTCCTTCGTATTGTGATATATTGTAAAAGTATAGCATCTGGTATATTGATCATAGTATTCCCTTTTCGTGTATGATTCTCTATGATTCCCATCAGCCTAATTTTACTGAGCAGTTACCTTATGTCAATTTGTTGAATCGGACCTAACGGGTATTCAACCCCATCGCAACTTTAGTTCAGCAATCTTTCAGACCCTAAACATTATATATTATACTTAAATTTCCTTGCTCTGTGTATTCATACTATTTCACTTGTTAATTACTTGTGTCTAGCTCCAGTCTCCTAAATAATGAAATACAACCCGGTGTGTTTGACAATCTCGTCAAAATACTCCTTCTCAACAGCATGGATCCCTCCCGATCCCTGAAGCAGTCTCTGTACGAGCGCGGGCTCCCCACCGACGAGATGGAACTTCGCGAGGCCCTAGAGCTAGGGGAAGCTTCCCGTGACCTTCGTAACGGCCTGGACCTTGGGGGCACCCCTTCCAGGTCACTTCGGGACGAGCTGGAACTTAGCGTACCTAGGGACATTAGGGACGACCTGGAGCTGGGCCTGGGAGGTCGGGAAGAAGAGGGAGGGGTGCCGTTCGGAGGAGAGATGGCGATGCATCCCTCTCTGCGGGATCGGGAGTACATGTCGCACGGCCACCTGCTGGGGAGCATGCTGGCTCAGTTCCCTCCAGGTGCGTAAAGTAGTGAAGAGTAGATATGATGGAGATAATTGAGAGCAGGGAAACTTGCTTTAAAATTGAAAAACTTTCTTCAAAATGAGAAAAAAATTCTTATTAAAGATAAAATACGTGCTAATGATGTAATAATGAACTTTTGATTAGAGATACCTATCTGTGGAGTTAAGCTTATTTGCTTTTGTGTTAGAGTGTTCATTCTTTAAGTACCTATCTTCAGAGCTTAGTTGTGCTACTACCATTTAGAGTTGGTGTTCCTGGTTTTTCCATTTTTCTGTTTGGTTTCACTTTTAAATGTGAGCATATATTTAGGTAACTGTTTCTAATAAAATTTCGACACCGTGCCAGGTTACAATTCTGTTTGTTCAGGGAAGAAATTGTGCAGTCGAAATTTCAGTTGTAATATCAGGAAAAACATTGAATTAGCAATTATAATATAATTACAGGGAAATCGAACTTTTCTCTTCGAATTTAATACAAAATTTTACCTTGAACTAAAATTTGAAATGAATATTTTGCAGCGTTATCAAGCGACTCCCACGGATCGCTTCTGTTAGAATTCTTAGAGAACATGAAGTGGGTAATGGTATTTCCTCAACCTTGACAACCGTAAACAAGTCCTTAAGCCTTGAACAAGTCCTTATGCCGAGTTCAAGACCTTATGCTGTGTACAAGTCCTTGTGCCATGTACAAGTCCTTATGCCGTGTACAAGTCCTTATACCGTGTAGAATTCCATACGCCGTGTACAAGGCCTTATGCCGTGTACAAGTCTTTATGTCATGTACTGGTCCTTATACCGTGTAGAAGTCCATACGCCGTGTACAAGTCCTTATGCCGTGTATCCTTATTTGTGAAATACTGTCGTCAGGGGCGTAGTCAGAATTTTCTTCAAGGGAGGAGGGGAGGGGCGGATTTTCATATTATTAAATCAACTTCTAAAAAACAGCTCCTTTGGCGTTCAGTAAGCTTTTTTCATATTTTGGGCCCTGATGGCGAGTGGGAGTGCGGTTTCCCTACCCGCCTCAGCCCCCTCCCCCTCCCCCCCTGGCTATGCACCAGACCGACGATGAATAGTCTGAAAGCATAAAAAGGGCTTTTATCATGAAGACTGTCACGTATGAGAGTCGTCGCTGGTCGAATGTTATCGAACTTAACTGAATTTGAGTTCAAACACGCAGGTAAGTTTTGCTTCCAAAACTCAAGATGAACATTACCGACATTAAGTTCAGACATGTTGGCGACACATTTAAATGATGGGTCTAGGAACATGACACAATGGTGTATGCACTTTGGTCGTCATTGAAGTGTCATTGAGGGTTAAACGCATAGTCTCTACTGGGTTTGGATTAGTAGGTGATCGGGAGGAAGAGCCAACATGAACAGTCGAATCCCAAGGCGGAATTGACAGTTAACACCTGTAAGTCTGATGGGAGACAAAGTATGTGACAGAACATGAAATACTCGACCATGAGGAACACCGTTTGATATATCTCATCGATACGAGGCATGCTGGACTATGAGGTAGTCGACACGAGGCGTTGGGCATCAGCACTACGGAAGTACGACTGTTATATTTAGAAAGAAATCAATGTTTATGAACAAACAGAAAGGAAAAAGGGGAAAAGAAAACGAGGTTTAGTAGTCTAAATAATAACTGGGAGCTCCTGTGGTGTCCAGGGCAACTTTCTTTTTTGCACCGAGATCTCGTTCAGTGCAAACCCACACGGTGGCGGATGGCCTGTGATCGTGTCTCGGTATTGAAAGTAACGATCTTCCGGTACTGACCATTGCTTCACTGGCCACCAGCTTCTGGTGGCGATGTTGATAATTTAATTTTTTAGGGATCTATGAGAAAATTCTCATAGAACGAGAGCGAAACTTTTCGCAAAATCTTGAAGGAATTCGAACAATTATTGAATGAGTGTTCTTCCACGTAACAGCTTATTCTTTTGTGTCGCCATTCAATGTTTCCATGTAAACGAGGCAGTTGAAAAAGTGTTCTGCCACGTCACAACTTATTCTTTGGTGTCGCTTTGCAATGTTTCCATGTATACGAGACAATTGAAAGAGTGTCCTCCCATGTCACAACTTATTCTTTGGTGTCGCATTTCAATGTTTCTATGTATACGAGACAATTGAAAGAGTGTTCTTCCACTTCACCACGTATTCTTTGGTGTCGCCTTTCAATGTTTCCATTTTTACGAGACATTTGAAAGAGTGTTCTTCCCCGTCACAACTTATTCTTTGGTGTCGCCTTTCGATGTTTCCTTGTATACGAGACAATTGAAAGAGTGTTCTTCCATGTCACAACTTATTCTTTGGTGTCGCCTTTCAATGTTTCCATGTATCCGAGACAATTGAAAGAGTGTTCTTCCACGTCACAACTTATTCTTTGGTGTCGCTTTTCAATGTTTCTATGTATACGAGACAATTGAAAGAGTGTTCTTCCACGTCACCACGTATTCTTTGGTGTCGCTTTTCAATGTTTCCATGTATCCGAGACAATTGAAAGAGTGATATTCTACGCTTCAACTTATTCTTTGGTTTCGCCTTTCAATGTTTCCATGTATACAAAACAATTGAAAGAGTGTTCTTCCACGTCATAGCTTATTCTTTGATGTCGCCTTTCAATGTTTCCATTTATACGAGACAATTGAAAGTGTTCTCCCACGTCACAACTTATTCTGCGGTGTCGCTTTTCAATATTTCCATGTATACAAGACAATTGGAAGAGTGTTCTTCCACTTCACAGCGTATTCTTTGGTGTCGCTTTTCAAAGTCTTCATTTATACGAGACAATTTAAAAAGTGTTCTTCCACGTCACAACTTATTCTTTGGTGTTGCCTTTCAATGTTTCCATGTATACGAGACAATTGAAAGAGGGTTCTTCCACGTCACCACTTATTCTTTGGTGTCGCCTATTAGTGTTTCTATGTATACATGATTGAAGAACAGCCCATTCAGAAATGTTGCATAACTGATTCGTCACGAATCAACACTCCAGGCGTGTATCCGCCAAGCATTCAGTTCGTGAAGAGCAAACAGATTGCTCCATGCAATCGTGCAATCAGACGAGGGCTTCTAATAAACACCCGTGGCGTATCTTTCCCACTGTGTACATCCGAAAAATGTGATCGGTAATCATAAGGATTATTTTTAGAAGTGAAAAACTAAAAAATGGTCAGGCTGATGTAACCGAAAAGACCAAAATCGAACCTCTAATGGGGCTTCAGTCTCGTGTTGCCTAGAATCCATTCACGTATGAATAAGAGCCTTGTAATTAATACATTCATGTATGTATAGGAGCTTTGTAATTAATGCATTCATGTGTGGACAAGAGCTTTGTAATTAATGCATTCACGTGTGGACAAGAGCTTTGTAATTAATGCATTCACGTGTGGACAAGAGCTTTGTAATTAATGCATTCACGTGTGGACAAGAGCTTTGTAATTAATGCATTCACGTGTGGACAAGAACTTTGTAATTAATGCATTCACGTGTGGACAAGAGCTTTGTAATGAAAGCATTCACGTGTGGACAAGAGCTTTGTAATTAATGCATTCATGTGTGGACAAGAGCTTTGTAATTAATGCATTCATGTGTGGACAAGAGCTTTGTAATTAATGCATTCACGTGTGGACAAGAGCTTTGTAATTAATGCATTCACGTGTGG
>SDVV010016286.1:0-14291 GCA_016164225.1 Gammarus roeselii
TATATATAACCTATTAACATACTTTATGAATAATCCGCAAGCTGTCCATCCGTCCAGACAAAGTCGCCTGTTAGCAGCCTGCCTGACTCCGTCCGTCCGTGAAAATATAGGCGCAATCTCCCTAGACTGAAAAGTAACTCTATTTGTCCCCATCTTATTCCTTCGTATTTGCGTTCTTGGTCAGATATACTCTACTCCGGTACATCTGATTGCATCGTTTGAATAAATTTATTTGCAGCTTTAAGTTCCAGAGAAACGAATATTTTTTAAGCATTGGTGATTATAGTCACTAAGAACTTACAATTTATACCCATGAACAAAATTTTCTCAACGTTTGAAACTACCCAGTCGCAAGTAAAAAATTTCATCCTCGTTTTCATATTTTACAGAAGCTATGAAATGCACGATGGAAAATATAGCAGTATCAATGTTATAGTCGTCCAGAAAATAGTCTCGCGTGGAGGTTAACTTCATCTAACGGTAAATTTATAGATAAATAATTCTCCGATAAAATGGCGAGCAGCGGCTAAAAAATCTTTAATCCTTAATCTATTATAAAAAATCCTAATTAATAATTCACCTGCATCGTGTTACAAAGTTCATCCAGCAGCAATGAAGGCCGGAGAGTCACCTTATTGAAACCTTCAAATAGTTGGAAGGATTTAATAATGCGAGTACTGTCGGCCCCTTCGACAGGGACCACAACATTCGTATCCGGAACGACGATGGCGTAAAATTAGTGAAAAAACGGCTACGACCACAGTGCGATTTTCTTTCAAGGTCCCTGTATCCGTGGACGCGTTTGCAAATGCACTCGACAAACACGGGAACATGTGAGGAATACTATGGTTGACCACGGCACGGCTTTCTCAGAAGTTGCAGAGGTTGTTGATATTTATATTATCACTATTATACCTAGCATGACACGGCTGTCTTCCGCGTAACAGAGATTATTATTATTAATAGTACCTGGAAACATTCTTACGATTATAACTATTACTATGATTCTTGTAATTCGTATTCGCAGTATTATTAAGATTTCTACTATCCATCTCGGTATGATTGCTATTCATACTGTGATAGACGAGGTCAGAACCCGTTAATGCTACTCAGATACACCCCTAAAACGCATGCTAGGGCCACCGGTGTGAAAAAATGAAAGCAACCATAATCAATAGAGGAAGGGATATGGGTAGATGGCCAATTCACTCAATTTCTCGGCTATCTTGCGGGAGGATCAATGCTATCATAGAGTGGCATAATAGACTAGCGAGAGTAAGGGTAAAGATTTAAAGTCACAGTCGAAATTTTCTATGCAGAACTGTCAACTTTGTATAGATAGGTTGATTGACTGGACCAATAATTCGATACGACTATATTTACTAATTGTAGGTGAGCATTTGCTTGAACAGCAAGGTGTTGTTTACGTTGCAGCGGCGGTTGCCTCCACCGCGTCGTTTGACCATATTTGTCCAAGCTAGGCAACTTTCCTACCAAAACCATATTAACACTAAAGCAGAAAATTTGTAGAACGAGAATTAGTGAGCGCGAATGCGATTAGTGCGAGACACATTAATGGGTAAGAATTGGGTGGTATTCCTTTTTGTAGCGTCTTTTTGTTTACACGGTACCGCTTCTTCCTCCCCTCCACCCTCCGGTTGTCCGATCCGTTGACAGATTCTAATTCCGTGTAGTTGATTTGGAGGCACTCCGGGCATGAATTAATGTTTCCTATGATGCGATGCTCTGTGCGTTGGCAGCCTTCGTAAGTTTTTTTCATTATTTTAACTCTTCGTTCTTACTGAATAGATTCTACCACATTCCACGTCTTGATTCCCCTAACTACAGTTGTCTCGCCGACACGTTTCACATCACTTGGTTTTTGTTTGTCACCGTTAGTAACCCATGAGCTGCTCTAGTTTCTTGTTTCAATTATTGAGTCTAATTTTTATATCTATCCCAGACACGTTCAGCCTCTCTGATCACCCTTGCAGTTGCTACCCTTGCTTGGCCCCAAGAGCCTCCTTATCTCCACCAATAGGATTGATCCCCTTAACGTTTCCCTTGCAATTCGTGATGAGTTTTCGTTGTTTTGGAGTGCAGATGAATGTGTTGTTCAACAAACATGAATTAATTACCTAGTGTAATGTAGTAGGACTTGTTGTTCCCGAACGCACTTGTACCGCAAAATGATGTAAAAACACAAGTAAATTTCGGAACATTAATAATTAATCGGCATAAAAATGGAATGCAAAGTAAACAGTGTTAAGAAAAATGGAGTTGTAGTATAATGCAATGAGTAGTTATATTACAACGGTATTGCCAAGCACATACCGGGACCGTGATATCCGGGCATCAAAACCACACCAGAGCTGCTCCAACTCAACGAGGCGGGATAAATTCGGAAGGATAATTTTTTCCCTATTCCCAGTATCAGGAATGAAGAAAAAGAACATTATTTCTTTTCCTGTTCCAGTTCCAGTTCTGGCGTATCGGGAAGAATTAACAGCACAAACCAAGCGACATAAAATGTGTTTACCTCTCACTTACATCCGTTTGAGTAGTCATGCCTAACTCAGAGATGACCTGTGTCGAGGTTATGGACACATTCCTATTGGGGGGCACATTGTTGATACGATGGCACTTCCAGTGTTCGTTTATTTTCAAAATTTGGGTACATTGCTTGTCTTTCCATAACATTCTGCGATATTTATTTACAAATATAAATGTTTTTGTATGTTACTCCTGATTAAAATTCTGGAGCTGTCCAGTGCAACTCTATTTAAGGAGATGTCCCTTTGGCGTTTCATCTTCAAGTGCGAGTGCTTTCCAAGGAACAACAAGTGCATGGAAGACTTATCCATCTCAACACTCGAGGAGGACCACTTGCCGGGACACAGGGGTGCTTTTACATCTTTGTGTTCATCAAAATTTATTTGCCTATTTTAATCTTAACTCTACAGCTGCTATTGGTGGAACTATAATTTGGAGATGTCTCTCCGACGTCTCCCCTCAAAGTACCGCAGGGCTTTCAAGGAACCACTTTTTCATAAAAGACATATCCTTCTGATCCTTCTTCTTCAGCACCACTGTCTAAGGAACTGGGCGTGGTGCAATTCAAATCCTCGCGCATATTCTCAAAGTATCGTATGCTAATTTTGATGTAGCTCAATACGGGGTTGGGGGCCTCACGATCCCCAACATTTAAACCAATAGTTATGACCTCGGGGAAAGTATGAGCGGTTGGAATGGGCGTGTCCGTCTCTGCTGCAAATGCTAAGAGGATTGCCTGAGATGCGACCACCAGAAACCTAAATGTTTATATGAAAAATCTCCGTTCCCGTGAGTCAATCTGACACTTGGCCGTTTGTCTCTAGATCAGAAATGTCTGGGAAGTAGTGTGGTTATAGTGATTAGGTACTGATGGTGCCAGCTGTGGACCTTTTTTCTTTCCATCTTATTGGCCTTCTTTTTTTCCCCTGTATGTGTACGTGAATTTCTAGAGCTTCGTAGACTCTCCCCTACTCTTACTTCAAGGAAACTAATCGACTTGAGCACTTGTGCTCGTTTTCTTCACTTATTGTATTCAAGTCCTGCGTTAGGTCAGACTTGCAAATATTTCCTAGTCTGTGACCAGTTACAACTGTCTTCTCATATTTATCCGACAAGAAGTGGCAAGAACGTGTTTGCAATGTAATTATGTTGTGCTCTTATTATATAATTAGCTGACTCTTGCGACATTCTTCAGCCATATATTTTAATGCATGATGTATATGCAAATGATATTACGCTAAGGATGAGTATAGGGTGTCGACTCATTGAATACATTGTACAATGAACTGTTGCATAAAAACGTACCTTCATGGTATTCCGCATCGTAATAAACGAGAATAAATTACTAACAAATTTGTCATGTAAGACGTTATGTAACTCATATATTAGCCTGCGTAGGACAGCAATACGCATCATCATCTTTGATGTGATTAGCAGACGATGCAATCAGATGTACCGGCTGCACATGAAGATCAAGATCATTCCTAGCCGATTCTGTGACTCTAGAAACAATGGTCTACCATTGCAGCTCTACAATAACATTTATTGTAGAGCTGCAGGTCATCAAATTTAATTGCAGTGATTTATTACAGTTTTAAGGAAATTTTCGTTTAAATAAATTTATATTATTAGATCAGAGTTTTTATTAGAATTGGAAAAAAAATGCGTAGGAGCAAAATTTCTTTTTATTAGAATGGTTTGTGTCTGGATGAGTAATGGTTTCAACTTGAGCTGTCTTGTAAGTTCTGGATCTTAATCTGATGTGCAGTCCTGATGCTCTAAAAACTACATCATTAACCGACGCCACCGACACACGTCACGACGGAAAGTTTCATCAATACCAAGGAATAGTGCTACCAACAAAAAATGTCGAAGTATCGATATGGTGCATATCATTCATTGCTCTGACGTCAGTTAGTCGCAAGGTTGATAAGAAGGAAAAATTATCTGACATATCGAAGTGACCAAAAAAATATTTGCTGCTGCCCTGGAAATATAAGTCAGGTAGTCGAAGTGCCGATACTGCGGAGAATTGCTAACTTATCGAAGTAAATACGATTGAGGTATTATCTCCACCGCAGCCTCAACCTGAGGCATCGCAAGCACGGAGATCATCGATTCAGTTAGGTTCTCACACCTTCTTGTATGGAAACTGACGTTATCAGATTTAAATAAAATATTCATTTTAATGGTGGTAAAGTCACATGCTGGTACGTGCAGGAACGGAAAGGGTTTAAACGCAGCTTCATGAGCAAATTACCGTCTTCGGGCATTGTGGGCGGAGAGACCACCCCGTCTGCACGGATATTTGGGTTTTACACTGATTCGTATAGTCAGGTAGGTTTTCCGAAAGCGAATAGCTTTTTCCGGTAGGTTAGGTCAGTGAGTAAGCTTTGTAGGTTGCACAGGGGATTTAAGAAGGCTTGCCGGGGTGCTGCGAGTGCATTGCATTCCATAGTAAGTGTTTCACGCTGATTTCCACCTAGTGGCAACAAGGGCGCATGGTGGCGCTGATCAAGAATTAGATGGTTCAGGGGTATCCACGTGTGTCCCGAGCACAAGCGGTTGATGAAACATTGTTCTCTTCTGTTGGAGAACTTGGTCTCCCATTCTTCGACCGATGGTTAGACTGAAAGCATTTTTTGTCCGATTAGTTGCCAAATGTCACTCCATGGGGATGTTATATAGGAGTTGATGGGAAACCAGTCTCGGTAGTGTTTGGTGACAAATTGTTCGAGATGAGTAGATGCCAGATTAGCACGGGAATCTGCGAGCTCATTACCCCTAATTCCCATGTAACCAGGCATCCAGCAGAATTCGACCGCTTGGCCCATCTAGGACATCGTACAGAGATCGTACTGTATTTCATGTAGAGCAAGGTGCTCAAAGTGCAGGGTTTTGAATTGAGTGAGGGTACTCAGACTGTTTAAGAATACGACGTTTTGGAGAGGCGATCTTTTTTTTTAAATATAAATGGCTGATTCAAGTGTGTAGAGCTCTGCCGTGAACACAGAAGGTTCTTGTGGAGAGTAGCCAAACGTGAAGTTTCCCTGCACGCAGCGGCAGTTCTCGCTCCGTCCGCTGGTATGAAGCCGGTTGTGTATACATGACATTACACTGTATATTGTTCCTCGGGCATCTTGAAAATCATCAGCGGTACGTGTTGGTTGGAGTAGTTGCTTTAGGATATATTTGCCACTCTAGGTTGACAAACGGTGGGTTGATTATTCACGTTGGTGTGTTGATTTGAAGAATTCGGTATGACAATGAAGCCTTAATAGCCTTCCGATTGATGTTCAGCGAGGTCAGTTAAGTTGTCCACGAGTAAGGAAAATGGGGAGCATACATTTTTCTTAGTCACAGAGTCGTTTTTCGGAAATGTTGATGATGTGGTTGAGTGCTGGGTTGTTTATTCGGTTCCTAGTCATGAAATAGTATTCTAGCGAGAGTCAAGTGTAAAAAAGATGTTACGGATGAAACGTGAAAAATGAAAACGAGTCAAACGCCCGGCGCCGAATTTCTATTCGCGCCTGAGTACGGACACCAGTGAAGTGAGCAACAATAATAATTCTTCGCTATATCTCCGCTCAAACTTATTAATAAATATGAAACAAAATTCTAAGTGCGAAGCATAGGAAATCTTGACTGAATGACTAAAAAAATCGACATCGTCGACATCGTCTCTGAGAAACTGTCAAAATGATGCATATCCTTCAATGCTCTCATAAGTGTACTTTCACAGTTCCCAGCGTGGTACGTTAAACGACCTTGATAGGGTTCAGCGTCCTCATGAATGTCCGAACCTGTATTATCTAGCGACATGATGAGAATACCAGGAAATTAGTTAAGCGTATTCGATGTAGTAGGGATCCCCAAATTGTCACTTAAAAGGGACGGTACAGCCATTTACCAACAAAACGCTGTTCGTTGCTAGAGGCACACTAAATAGGATGCGAATGGAAGGAGATGCTTCCACGTTAATTCGAAGTTACGCGAACACCTTAGGGAACGATTTGAAGAGGCGATGATAATGCTTTTTAAATAAGTGGAATTGTTTAAAGTGCACAAAAAGTGAAAGCTCTTTTGCATATACAAATTATGCATCACATTCTACTGCGTACCCGGAAGCAAAGTGTGATCGCGAACAGGAAGGGCCAAGGTCTTGGAACTGCATTCCATCATTTGCTACGAACTCTTGCGATGTAGCTACTGATGCCACAAGTCGAATTTACGAAACGTCATGGAAATCAATTTCTACAATTCTGTACGATCTCTGCGTGAACATTGAGTTGTTTTGTCGTTCAGTAAAAAACACCCCTACCAGTAGTGTATGTTTCGACGTTTTTAAAAACGTCGACATACTTTCAGAAAAGTCTACGGGTTTTGTTTGCACGCCCTATTTCACGGTCGCTCAGATGAGTGACTCAGGTGTGAGCGGTGAAGAGTGATGATTGTTGGTGAATTATGGTTATTGTTTATGATTATTAATGGTTTCTAAATAGGTATTGTAAATGGAGTTTTATTGTATGAATTTATGTTAGAGTTTATTTATTTGCCATATTCGCATGAAGTGTTGGCCTGGTACATAGGATGTTGGCTGTATTTGTAGGATATAATTATTTTCAATAGTATATGGTATTGTAATATTTAATCGTTCTGCTTGTATGTGTTTATATATTCTTTTTTGACAGTATGTAATTATTTATATATTGTTTTATTTATTGTCGCAGCCACCGCTGTTATTTCAATGGGTATCTATTGCTAGTCTATGCTCGACCTAGAACTTATTCAGGGTTTTATTTAGTGACACTTATAGCGTTGTGATAGGATTTGTAAATAGGTATGGTAAAGGGTAGGTAGTATTGTATGAATTAACGTTAGAGTTTATTTAATTGGCATATCCGCATGAAACGTTAGCCTGGTACATAAGAGGTTGGTTGTATGTGAAGGATTTAATTATTTTTCAATAGTGTACTTATATGATTATTTATGTATCGTATTATTTAGTGTCGCAGGCATCGCTGTTATTTCAAACAGCCATGTAGTAGCATTCAATTGGAAATGATACCACTGGGTCGCTAGCGTAGCAGCAGACCTTTATCCATCACTGTCTCAGGGTTAGATGCTCAGAGTTAGTATTTGTTGAATTTGTATTGGTCTCATAATTTGAATAGTTATTTTATACAGTTATATGAATTAATGCTACAATACGTTCTGCCGTTCAATGTTGGTTAGGACAGCATAGATACTTACATGATTTTTTTTATTGTTGTTGTACGATTTTCAATGGTTACCAGAGAGTTATAAGTTCGTTAGGAATAAATTCACCTAATTGGATATAGTGTTCAGTATAAATCATCTTAATTTGATGCAGTGATACAAAATATTGGTTTGTTATACGTCTTGACATTCGATTTTGACCCGTTAACAGTTGACTTGGATAACAAAGTCAATCAAAAAAGCAGCATCTCTCCGTGACCACCATCTCCCCGTGAACAACGTCTCTCCCCGAGTGACCAGGGTCTCTCAGTGCCAAGAATCTCTCCTGGCCAAGAAATTGTGTATTGGTTTTGGATTTTTTAACAATCATTTGATATAGTCATATGAACTTTAGGACCTATTACGTTTGCGCGGGTCGTGTTTTGTAGATTTTTTTTCTAAAGGACCGTAGTTAACATAAATCTAGAATGTAAATCATGCGTAACCTACATAATTAGCGATTTATATGTCAATGTATTACAATAAAAGAGTCTCCTGCGAGTGTGGGGGCCCCTGTAAGTGCACATATTCTATGAGTGAAGCTATCCCAAGAGTGCAGATATCCCATACTGCAGGTATCCCTTGAGTTCTTGAGTGAATGCATGTCTCCAGTGAGTGATCTTTTGAGCGATAGGGATGGTAGAAAGCTACCTAGTGTGGACACGTCTCCTGTGAGTGCACATATCCCATGAATGG
This sequence comes from Gammarus roeselii, assembly GCA_016164225.1. Classification (NCBI taxonomy): domain Eukaryota; kingdom Metazoa; phylum Arthropoda; class Malacostraca; order Amphipoda; family Gammaridae; genus Gammarus; species Gammarus roeselii. Next base: position 8,509 of record SDVV010016286.1, read on the forward strand.
AGGTATCCCACATATTCGCTAATTATGTAGGTTACGCATGATTTACACTCTAGATTTATGTTGCCTACGGTCCTCTAGGAAAAAGATCTTTATAACACGACTTGCACAAACGTAATAGATCCTAAAATTCATATGACTATATCAAATAAATTGTTAAAAAGTCCAAAACCTATTCAAAATTTCTTGGCCAGGAGAGATTCTTGGCCCTGAGAGATGCTGGTCACTCGCGGAGAGATGTTGGTTACGGGGAGATGGTGGTCACGGAAAGATTCTGGTCACTCACGGGGAGATGCTGGTTTCTGATAGATTTTGTTATCCAAATCAACTGATAACGGGAAGAAATTGAATGCCAAGACGTAAAACAAACCAATCTTTTGTATGGGTCGCTATCCCTGGCGCTAAATTCTTTTATAGCTAACGTCAGATCAGCCCCTTTCATCTCTGCCAACTGCCTGTTGTTCCGACTACCTACCTACGGTACCATTTTTTAACAGCGAACATTCATAGCGTCCCTCAGTCACACCAGCCACTGTCATATCTGCCAGATACATTCTGCCTAAACTCTGTTTCAGCCTACGTCAGAATCAGCCACGAGTCGTACCATTTTACTGGTTATCACTTCAATTAAACTTTTCCTACCCAACCTAACCTTACCTAGGTTACGGGTTTCTAACCCGCGGGGCAAAGGTACGTATTTCTAACCCGCGGGGCAAACATACGTATTTTTCTAGTGTACGTACTGCCGTTTTTGAGCGTTTTTTATTGAAGTTTCATTAAAGTGATAACCAGTAGGTTGGTACGTCTGTTTAGGTGTAAAGGCAGTGGCAGATATGACCGTGGCAGATTTTGAAGTGGCGAAAAATGCGTGTAGGCTGAAACATTGTTTAGGTCTAAAGCACGTGTGATGAATTTTTTTCAGCGGTTATGACAGTGTTCGGCCATGACAGTGAGGTGAAGTGAAGTGCCGATAGTGCGCGTGTGCGGAAATAATTTTAGCGCGAACGCTGGGCTCCCTTTTGTATCATTGCATCAAGTTAAGATGATTTATAGTCAACACTATGTCAAATTAGGTGAATTTATTCCTAATAAACTTATAACTCTCTAGCCGCCATTCGAAATCGTACACCAATAATAAAAATATCTATGTTATTTTCTACTCTGTCCTAACCAACATTGAACGGCAAAACCGAATGTAGGCGAAATTCATATAACTGTATAAAAATAACCGTTCAAATTATGAGACCAATACAAGTTCAACATATACCAACCGTCCACTACCATGTATACATAACACGATATAATAACTTAAAATAACTAATATAAAAACCTAAACACCAAATCAATATACTATTTAGATGCTCAATATACAAAATCACAAAACCCGTCCCACTCCAGCAGAAAAAGTAGGGCGCCACGAGTACACAGCTCTATTATTACGCGGTCGGTACCTTGAAACGTGGCCATTCGTTTGGCTCTACATTTGATCTATCATTAACAGTTTGAATCCAGTCTTCCCCCCCCCCCCCCAATTTCAAACTTTGATTATTTGATTATTATAGATATTGCATATTATTTGTTAATTTTGCCACAAATACACATCACTTTCACTTTTGTTATGCGCACCGAACCTAATCTGACCTAACCTATCTTAAGCAAAAATTTGAACTTATATTCAACTCTTCATGCTTATGTAAGATATTTCTTTCAGTAATTTATGCTCTATACATATCCACTTGGCTCTAGATTTTATCTATCATTATCAGTTTGGATACAATTTTCCCATTTTGATATACAATTTTTTGTCCATTTTTTCATAAGTATACTATGTAATTGTTTGAATGTTATAGGTAAGTCATATAATTTTTTTTAGTGAGATTGATGTGTGAGCGTCATTCGATACCTCCCATGTACTGCTTTTCAAACTCTATATTTGTCATAGGTAGACTGTATTATACCAAATTTCTAGTCGGGGCTCGGTGATGATACAAGATGATAGTCTTGTTGTAGCTTCCACTGGTCAACCTAACTAAGAATTATGTGTCATCGTTCGAGATTTTTTTCGTGCTTACGTATGATAATCAGTCTTTGATTTAGAATTTAAACATATAAAATATCTTTAATTGGCTCTTCATTTTGATCGCTCAGTTTCAGTTTGAATTCACTCTTTTAATTTTGATTTAGTAAAAAATCCCATTTTGAGCTTTGATTTATTGGAATGTTACAGGTAATTCATTTCATTTTTGATTTTGACACAAACTATACCTCACTGGCATCTGTATGTTATTCGTACCCACCATACCATAACCACCTAACCTATTTTAACTCAGAATTACGTATTTTTTACTCAAAGTACTCATCCTTATGTATGTTACTCGTTGATTGTTCCATGCGTTTTCAATATGAAGCGCTCAACCCGGTTCAATATATTAGTTACACCTAGATTATTTATTTGCATGATCACTTTCTGCCTATATTGTTTAGCAAATATCGCTCATTTTTAAACGTTGATTGTTTGAATGCTACAAGTAGTTCATATGCGTCACCAGTTTTACTCAAACGGACACATGGTCTCACACTGGGTTTTCTTAATTTTTCCTTCAATATCTTCTGGCACCACACCCTCTAACGTCTTAAACCTATTATTTTCATATTCAACTTCATTAGTTTTATAAACTGGACCATGACTTTGTTGGAGATGATACTATAAATTACTAGTCGATTTATCTTTATTCAACTTTGTTTGTTTTAGTACACACTATTATTGAATACACCAAATCAAGCTATACCCTATCTTCCACATAAATATAACAACGTCGACTATGTGTTTGTACATGTGTATGCACGTGTATATGAGTTGAAAACGAATAACAAAATTCAAAATTTCACTAAAATTTCAAAATTTTCGAGGTCGGACCTCATTGTAGTAGCCAACTGATCACTTCAATAGACCAACTTGGCTCTGTTATTCCTCGAAAATATTGAAATTTCATGGAAGATTTGAATTTTAAATTTTGTTATTAATTTTTAAACTCATATACACGTACATACTCATGTACAAACACATAGTCGACGTTGTGATACTTATGAGGAAGATAGGGTAAAGCTTGATTTCGCTTATTCAATAATAGTGGAGGAAGGGGGGTGTGTACTAAATTTGCAGTAAACAAACTAAGTTGAATGAAGATAAATCGACAAGTAATTTATGGTGTCATTTCCAACAAAGTCCTGATCCAGTTTATAAAACTAATAAAGTTGAATATGAAAATAATAGTTGTAGGACGTTAGAGGGTGTAGTGCCAGAAGATGTTGATGAAAAAAATTAAGAAAAGACAGTCTGAGACCATGAGTCCATTTGAGTGAAACTGGTGACGAATATGAATTACTTGTAATATCCAAACAATATACGTTTTCAAATGAGCGATATTTGCTAAACGATATAGGCAGATAGTGACCGTGCAAATAAATAATCTAGGCGTAACTGCTATATTGAGCCGGGTGAAGCGCTTCATATGTAAAACGAATAAAACAATCAATAAATAATATACATAAGCATGAGTACTTTGTGTAAAAAATACGTAATTCTTGGTTAAAATAGGTTAGGTTTTGTTAGGGTGGGTATGAATAACAAACAGATGACAGCGACGTAAAATTTGAGTCAAATTCAGAAATAATATTAATTACCTGTATCATTCAATCATTCAAAATTGAATGAGTGAATTCAAACTGTAACTGAGCGATCAAAATTTAGAGCATAGTGGAGATATTTTATATGTAAACATCCTAAATCAAAGACTGAATATCATACGTAAGCACGAAAAATATCTCAAACGATAACACATAATTCTTAGTAGGGTTGACGAGTGAAAGCTTTAACAAGACAATCATCTTGTATCATCACCGAGCCCCTACGAGAAATTTGGTATAATACAGTCTTCCTATGACAAACACAGAGTTTGAAAGCAGTACATGGGAGGTATTGAACGGCGCTCATACATCAATCTCACGAAAAAATAATTAATAAGACTCACCTAAAACATAAAAACAATTACAAAACATATGTATGGAAAAATGGATGAAAAATAGTAAATCAAAATTGGAAAAGTGTATTCGAACTGCTAATGATAGATAAAATGTAGAGCCAAGCGGTTATGTATAGATCATAAATTACTGAAATAAATATGTTACATAAGCATGAAGAGTTGAATATAAGTACAGAATTTTTGGTTAAGATAGGTTAGGTTAGGTTGGGTGAGCATTACATAAGTGAAAGTGATGTACATTTGTGTCCAAATTAAAAAATATGTGTAAAATATCTATGACAATCGAACAATCAAAGTTTAAAATGGGGGGGGGGTTGTCTTTACTCAATCAATAATTGGAAGACTGTATACAAACTGTTAATGCTAGATCAAATTTAGAGCCAAGTGGATACGTATAGAGCATAAATCAATGATTGAATATCATCCGTAAGCATAAATCTCGATCGATAATACATATTTCTTGGTGGTTAGAATAGGTTAGGTTAGGTTAGGTTAGGTTGGGATGACTAGATTGTTTAACCTAACATGACGTGAAGCTGATGCACATTACATATCGTGTAACAAAAGTACGGGAATTAGTTTTATTGAAAGAATCACAGATCAAAGGTAAAACGCTACAGATGTTAACAAAGCCTGTATATGCGTTCAAATGTGTGCATATGCCTACATGAAGCCGGCTTCGATCCTGTATATGCTTACATAGTGCCGCACAGGTGCTGGATTCGACCCTGTATATGCCTACATAGTGCAAGCACCGACCCTGCATATGAGTACAAAAGCGTGCATGTGTGTGCATGGTGTGTGATATAAAAAAAAGCAACCTAAAATAGAGCCATGTGGAGGGATTTGATATGTATATCGCATAAAATAATGACTAAATATCATACATAACCATCAAACTTGAATGAAAAGATATACTTGTTGGTAAAGTTGGTTAGGATGATTAGATCTTTGAACCTAACATCGCGTGAAACTGATCCACATTAAAAAAGTGTAACAAATTGTAGTGTATTAGTTTTATTGGAACCTACCTGCTGAGTCTCATCCAAACATGTAATAGACATATCGATAAAAAATCTGGAATTTAAACATCTGCAGAAGGATATTTGCTGGATCAAAATTGGATAAATGTATTCAAACTGCTAATGACATGCTAAATATACAGCCCAAGTGTAGAGATTCATGCATCTCAATCCCATACATAAGCATCTAACTTGAATAAAAAATCATAACTATTGGTTAGGATGACTGTTAGGATTGGTTGCCTTAGTATTAATGCATATGGCAGTGTATGGCAACCATTTTTGCATTAATTGATATTTGATCCAAATTGTAGTTTATTGACATATATTTACTAATTATGTACCTTAGGCATGATTTACATACTTGATCTTGTTGAATGCGGACTTTTTATCACAGATCTGTAGTAAAATGTTAGAATGGATTGATTCAATATTCGGTATAATAGACGGAAATGGTCGGAGCAACAAATCCAACATTACATTAAAAAATCCTATTTTAACAGTAAAACCATACATGAAACTTGCTAACTAAATAAATTGGGGTAAACTTATAAAAAAAACTGTAAATTCATTGCCAACGCTTTAACAAACAAAACCAACGCAGATATATGCGAGCAACATACATAACCGTTTTGAACTCTACAGTCTACTAGCAAGCGATAACCTAACATAACTTGGAACTGAGCGATATTACTGGACTTGTAACAAGCATAGTGAATAT